>VTFQ01000066.1:0-2500 GCA_036281575.1 Ancherythroculter nigrocauda
TAGTTTTATATATTTTATTTTAGTATATAAATATTATATATATATATATATCTATATATATATATATATATATATAAAAATTTAAATTATTATTTTTGATATTTTATTATAATAAATAAATATCAAAATAATAAAACTTTTCCATACTATTCTAAATGAACAAGGAAGTTATTTTTATATTATTTTTTCAATATTATATATATATATATATAATATATATATATACACACAATATTTTTTTTCTTTCTTTTTTACATAATAATTTTACATAATTTTTAAATGATGTAAAACGTAAACATACAGACTTCCAAAAACATGAGTAATAATGCAAACGAATCATCAAATCAATAAGCTGGCAGTTCAAAAGGACTGATCCACAAACCCTCTTCCTTTAATGAGGTTTAAAGCATCAGCTTCAGCGCTCTCACACTCCGAACCAGCGTGACATACGGAGCGTGAGCGAGACTTTACCAGCCAAACAAAAACACATTAAGAGAGGGATAGAGCTGTAAATAAGAGAGTCAGGCCTGAGGAAACACTTCACTGACGGCTGGACTCCATGTTTCAGTTCAAAAACAGCTGGATGTTGTCCAAACGTACGAGATTCAACACATTCCCACCTACAGCGGGGAAAGAGCAAGGTAAATCTGGACTCGGGCCAGCGAAAGACAGGCGTCTGCCAACACGTCTAAATCACAGCCATGAACGTGGAGAACATCTCGCCCAGCACCTGCGTCAACTGCAGCCAATTCACATCTGAATCTGAATATATTACAGACTCCACACACATTTCCGCCCGTGTGCTTTTCCAGAACGGCCCCGAACCTCCTGAGAATCTCCAGGCCTGAAAGAGTCTTCATTGGCAGGAGCGCCGGAGGAATCTGGACTCCGGAAAGTTAATATTTCTAGAGGCGCGCTGCTGCAGGGCCAGAGCTATTTTAATGCAGCTTGTTTGATTAGGAAAGTTTTGCAGCACTTAACGCAGATATTTTATTCCGCACGCTCACGACGCCATATTTTTCCAGGCCGAATGAAGCTCTTGAAAGCGGAGCGTGGAGCTGCTGAGATTTCATGAATGGAAAGCCTGATAATATTTCACATTAAACGAGTCGCAGCTAAAATAACAGTAACGAGGCCTCAATTAAAGCGCTGGAGATGAAAGATAATGATTCGACATGAACAGAGAGGGTTTGTCGGACACGGGCGTGCTGATTTGAGCTTTTATAGGTGAATGTCACGGAAACATGCCTGGGCATATTCATATCACCTCAAAAATAAAAAATAAAAATGTATTTATTTTTTAGGCCCATCAAGATTATTCATTGCAATGAAATCCTCATTTTTCATTTCTGCAATAATAATCTAATTCATGTGGAAAAACAATGTTATTTAAAGGTAAATAATATATATATATATATATATATATATATATATATATTATTATATCTTATATATATATATATATATTATATATTATTCATATACATTTATACATTTATATATAATAAATCATTTTAATTTAATATGAATCTTATTATTATTATATATAAAATAATATAATATAATAAAAAATATAACATAAAATAAAATAAATATTTTTTATATTGGCCTTTGCCATGTTCATTGCCACAATAATAATTTAATTTACTTGAAAAAAGGTTAAAAATCATAGTAGTATTTCATTTACATTAATATATAATAAATTTTAATTATGAAATATAAGTATGAAATATTATTATTAAATATTTCATTTAAATAAAATGACTTATTACAGTAATGAAAATTACCATTGATATTAATAATGTTAAATAAAATAATATTAAATTTAATTAATTAATTAATTTAATTTAATTTAATTTTTGCCAGTTCACTGCCATAATGATAAAATAAAATAAACTAAAATAAAATAAAATAAAAAATAAAATAAAATAAAATAAAATAAAATAAATAAATTTCATATTGGCCTTTGCATGTTCACTGCCATAATGATAAAAAAACTAAAATAAAAAAAAATAAAATAAAATAAATAAAATAAAATAAAATAAATAAATAAAATAAATAAATAAAATAAAATAAAATAAAATAAATAATAAAATAATAAAATAAAAAATAAAATATAATAATTTTTGGCCTTGCCATGTTCACTGCCATAATGATAAAATAAAATAAAATAAATAATAAAATAAAATAAAATAAAATAAATAAAATAAAAAATAAAATAAAATAAAAAATAAAATAAAATAAAATAAAAATAAAATAAAATAAAATAATTTTTGGCCTTTGCCATGTTCACTGCCATAATAATAATCTACATAAAAAATAAAATCAAATCAAATAAAATAAAATAATAAAATAAAATAAAATAAATAAATAAAATAAATAAAATAAAATAAATAATTTTTGGCCTTTGCCATGTTCGTTGCCATAATAATAATAATCTAAATAATAAATAAAATAAAATAAAATAATTTCATATTTGGCCTTTGCCATGTTCGTTGCC
>VTFQ01000066.1:5000-44169 GCA_036281575.1 Ancherythroculter nigrocauda
AAAATAAATAAAATAAATTAGTAAAATTAAATTAAATTAAATTAAATCACATACTTGGCCTTTGCCACTTATCTAATGCCACTTATGCCATAAATCTGATAAATAAAATAAATAAATAAATAAAATACAATAAAATACAATTAATAAATAATTAAATTAAATAATTAAATAAATTAAATTAAATTAAAAATTAAATTAAATTAAAATTAAATCACATACTTGGCCTTTGCCACTTATCTAATTGCCACTTATGCCATAAATCTGAAATAAATAAATAAAAAAATAAAATAAAATAAATAAAATAAAAAAAATACAAATAAAACAATAAAATACAATTATTAAATAATAAATAAATAAAATAAATAAAATAAAATAAAATAAAATAAATAAATAAAAATTAAATAAATAAAATTAAATTAAATTAATAAATTAAATACTTGGCCTTTGCCACTTATCTAATTGCCACTTATGCCATACATCTGATAAATAAAAAATAAATAAAAAAATAAAATAAAATAAAATTAAATTAATAAATTAAATTAAAATTAAATAAATAATTAAATTACATACTTGGCCTTTGCCACTTATCTAATTGCCACTTATGCCATAAATATGATTTAATCAATAATAAAAAAAAATAAATAAAAAAAATTAAAATAAAATAAAATAACATACTTGGCCTTTGCCACTTTTCTGATTGCCACGTATGCCACAAATCTGATTAATCTAAAAAAAATAACACTACTAAAATAATATGTAACCTAAAATAAATAATAAAAATAACTTGGACTTTGCCTCGACTGCTGAACTGTAGGCCTTTGCCACTTAAAGTTGAAAGAGGAGTGTAATGAAGAAAGCGGGACAGAGAATGAAAAGCAGAACAGACAGATGTTTTGTGAGTCGTGCGTGTGAGAACTCGAGGGGGTTTATTGCTTTGATGCTGCACGGACATCACACTCGTTCCTGTGTGAGAACATGCACGCTTCATTTCTGCCTCATACAAGCTAAAAATAATATCTAGGTTACGGTACAGCACCACACACACACACACTTCCCCAAACAATAGTCGAGGAAACATCCTTTTTTCTAAAAATCGCTATGGGAAGCCACTCGTGACATGAATTGGTACCAGCTTCAGAGTTTCGACACGCAAAAGTGACACATCGTGATTTTACTACATGAAACGTGATTGCTTAACAAACTTTAACCCTTGATGCACATGAGGCTAAGATTGCTCAGTTCATGCACTTAAAAGCGTGCGTGCGTGTTAAGTTTGCATGTGAAGCTACAAATACTGCCTGTTAAGTTTCTCCAGACTTAACCCAGTTAAATAAGTGTCTGGTTAACACATCTGACCGCAGAGATGGAAAAATGGTGTCAGTCGTGCTTTAAAAACCTCTAAAAAGACGAAAATAAGGAAGTCCAGACCCCCTCTGAGTCGAGCTAAAAACAGACACACGCGCTGAAGTCATCTGCGTCTTCAGTGGACGTTTTGTGTTCGTCCTTGACCTCTGAACCCTGGTTTCATGCTGGTATTTATATCATCAGTGTAAAACTGAACACCTTAAATGTGACTTCATGCTAATAGTTCATTATAAACACCTCAGAGTAGACAAAAACATAATGTAGGAAGGACGAATGGATGCTCAGCGTCAGAGTCACATGACATCAACACCATGCTCCTGTGAATCTGAGGTAAACTCATTTCAGAAACGCTCCGTAAACATCAGCTCAACTGCTACAGAGTAGCGTAGTATGACTGAATCACGGCTATCAGAGCGACCGCACGCTATATGACGACACAGGTGTTTTTCCACTATGCTAATCAAGACAAGCCGGAAAACACGCACAGGCGCTGCGAGCGCAGGAGAAACTCTATCGCGCTGTTTTTCAAACAAAATTGATAACAGATTTCACCATGAGCAGCCAGTGTTAACCTTCAAACACATCTGTCATAATCAAACTCTCATTTTCCCCTCACAAAAAAAGTATGGTAAAAGATGGTATTACCATGAATCTGATAGAAATTAAGGTACTGAATGATTATAACTAGCATATCCAGTATATCTTTAAAAGAATAACATGGAATTACCAGCCATAGTTATTGTTAACTAAAAATAAAATTAGTAAAAAACATTTTAATTGAAATAAAGTTAAAGGAAAAAATATAAAAATATTCAATGAAAAATTTATTTGCACTGGCAACTAAATGAAATATTAGGGAAGAGGATTAGGGCCAAGCAATAATAAAAAAAATAAAACCATCTCGAGATTAAAGTTTCGAGAAAAAAGTCATTAAATTATGAGAAAAATAGTCGTTAAATTATGAGAAATTTAACGAATTTGTTCTCGTAATTTAACAACTTTTTTCTCATAATTTAATGAGTTTATTCTCAACATTTTATCTCGACTTTTTTCTTGAAATTTAACGACATTTTTCTCGTAATTTAACGAATTTGTTCTCGTAATTTAACAACTTTTTTCTCGTAATTTAATGACTTTATTCTCAACATTTTATCTCGACTTTTTTCTCGAAATTTAACGAGTTTTTTCTCAAAATTTAACAACTTTAATCTCGAGATGGTTTTATTTTTTTTATTATTGCTTGGCCCTAATCCTCCTCCGTAAAATATAGTACTTTAATTAGTAAAAATTGAAGTATTAAAATTCCTAAAACTGAATTAAAATAAAAATGTTGACAGCACATGACAAAATTACTAAAACTTAGATTTAACTGAAAACTGAAAATATAAACATGGCAGTTAAAAATGACCTATTTTTATTTCAATTAAATAAATGTACTATATTTTAGTTCGATAACATTTAATATTTTGTGTTTTTAGGGGATTTTGTGATACTAAATTACATTCACGGAATAGTCATGATGCATTTATTACCTGTTAACCACTTTTTTTTTTTTTTTGCTAAAGTGAAACTAAAAAAAGTTTATTATTATGAAATTTTTTATATGAAATACATATTTTCCAAAACATGTTTTACTCTGAAACTGTGAAGAAAAAATATAATAAATCTAAACAAGTCCAAATTTGAGGTTGATATCTCAAAAAATGAGCTTTCAGTAAGATTTTGTTTGGGTGCAGTACCAAACACTTCCACTAAATTAATTTCGCTTCCCATTCGTTTCTGATGCGGCCATTTTTGACCATGAACAATACAAGCGTGACTATTTTTCAGGACCAATTAATCTTTTCAAATCATGTCCATGATTTGTGTGTGTGTGTGCTCACATAGCAAGTGTCAAAACCTTTCCCAAGTTTCATACCATTCCGATGAACTAAAAATTTCTAAGAGCACCAGAGGGTTAATAGTATGTAAATAATACTAAAGTAACACTGTTAACTCCATAGTGCACAAAAACACATATGATATTTATACAGTATAGCGCCTAGAGTTTTTTTGTGAGGGTCACCTGTCTAACGCATCAACATTTAGGTGATTTCATGACATGGTAAGCTGATTTCTGCTGATTTGCTGACACGTGGCTCGATTGCCAGCGCTGGTTTCAACGCCAGAACGGCTAAACCTCACAAGAATGGTGTATGGATTTTGGAGGAATTACTCGCTGCACAAACCCCTCAGTGTTGGAGACACTAAGTGAAGGAGGATAAGAATGTAATGTGGTTTGGGGGGACGGGGTGTTGGTGTTGGATGGGGGGCTTTGAGAAGCAGCTTAAGGCCGGTGTGGAGAATTAAGCTGCATGCCCAGACAGAATTAGTTCCACGCAGACTAAAGACTGTGAAACCAAACAATTAGAGCCCCACCACGGCCAAATCAGGGTTGCTAAGCAGCCAGGGGATGGAGTGGGGGTTACTGGTGCTTGCTACAACATCACTATTACTAGTACTAGTTACTAGTACATTACTATTACTAGTTCTGTAACTCAGGGATTGGGATTTAAGTCACTTTAGCACATAACTAATTCTAAACTGTTTTTAGAATTGAATTATTCCTCAAATCATGCTTGTGTTTTTGAGAAGACGTGTGCTGTTACTTTACTAAGTCATCAGAGGCATTAATTTCACCTGCTGGACCAGACAATCCCACAGACGCACACTGACGGAGAGACCTGAAGAGACCAGACCAGAAGATCACAGCAACAATTAGGAGCTAGATAGTACACTAGATAGTAAGAAACCAGCTAGAAAGCACCAAGAACACCCTAGCAGCCATCTAGCAATGACCTAAAACCACCCACAACACTCTAAAAACCATCTAAAAATGTTCTAAAACCACCTACAACACCCTCAACACTAACAATGTCATAAAACCATCCATAACACCCTCAACCATCTAGCAATGCCCTAATACCACCTAAAACACCCTAAAATGTCCTAAAACCATGCACAAACTATTAACCATCTAGCAATGCCCTAAAACCACCCACAACACCGTAAAAACCTTCTAGCAATGACCTAATACCACCCAAAACACCCCAAAACCACACACAAAACCATTAACCATCTAGCAATGACCTAAAATCACCCCAAAACACCCTATCAACCATCTAGCAATGTCCTAATACCACCCAAAACACCCTAAAACCACACACAAAACCATTAACCATCTAGAAATGTCCTAATACCACCCCAAAACACCCTGAAACAACCTAAAACCACCCACAAAACCATTAACCATCTAGAAATGTCCTAATACCACCCAAAACACAAGATACACCTAAAACCAACCAAAAAAAACATTAACCATCTAGCAATGACCTAAAACCACCCAAAACACCCTAACAACCATCTAGCAATGTCCTAATACCACCCTGAAACACCCTAAAACCAACCAAAAAACCATTAACCATCTAGAAATGTCCTAATACCACCCAAAAACACCCTGAAACACCCTAAAACCAACCAAAAAACCATTAACCATCTAGAAATGTCCTAATACCACCCAGAAAACACCCTGAAACACCCTGAAACACCCTAAAACCAACCAAAAAAACATTAACCATCTAGCAATGACCTAAAACCACCCAAAAACACCCTAACAACCATCTAGCAATGTCCTAATACCACCCAAACACCCTAAAACCACCCACAAAACCATTAACCATCTAGAAATGTCCTAATACCACCAAAAAAAAACACCCTGAAACACCCTAAAACCAACCAAAAAACCATTAACCATCTAGCAATGACTAAAATCACCCACAGCACCCTAATACCATCTAGCAATGTCCTAATACCACCCAAAACACCCTAAAACCACCCACAAAACCATTAACCATCTAGAAATGTCCTAATACCACCCAAAAACACCCTGAAACACCCTAAAACCACCCAAAACACCCTAATAACCATCTAGCAATGTCCTAATACCACCCAAAACACCCTAAAACCACCCACAAAACCATTAACCATCTAGAAATGTCCTAATACCACCCAAAAAACACCCTGAAACACCCTAAAACCAACCAAAAAACCATTAACCATCTAGCAATGACCTAAAATCACCCACAGCACCCTAATAACCATCTAGCAATGTCCTAATACCACCCAAAACACCCTAAAACCACCCACAAAACCATTAAACATCTAGAAATGTCCTAATACCACCCCAAAACACCCTGAAACACCCTAAAACCACACACAAAACCATTAACCATCTAGAAATGTCCTAATACCACCCAAAACATGCTGAAACCCTAAAACCAACCAAAAACCATTAATCATCTAGAAATGTCCTAATACCACCCCAAAACATGCTGAAACACCCTAAAACCAACCAAAAACCATTAATCATCTAGCAATGACCTAAAACCATCCAAAACACCCTAACAACTAACCACAGAACCATTAACCATCTAGAAATGTCCTAATACAACCCAAAAACACCCTGAACACCCTAAAACCAACCAAAAAACCATTAACCATCTAGAAATGTCCTAATACCACCCAGAAAACACCCTGAAACACCCTGAAACCCCTAAAACCAACCAAAAAAACATTAACCATCTAGCAATGACCTAAAACCCACCCAAAAACACCCTAACAACCATCTAGCAATGTCCTAATACCACCCAAAACACCCTAAAACCACACACAAAACCATTAACCATCAGCAATGACCTAATACCACCCAAACACCTTAAAACCACACACAAAACCATTAACCATCTAGAAATGTCCTAATACCACCCAAACATCCTGAAACAACCTAAAACCCACAAAACCATTAACCATCTAGAAATGTCCTAATACCACCCAAAACACCCTAACAACACCATCTAGCAATGTCCTAATACCACCCAAAACACCCTAAAACCACACAACAAACCATTAACCATCTAGCAATGACCTAAAATCACCCCAAAACACCCTATCAACCATCTAGCAATGTCCTAATACCACCCAAAACACCCTAAAACCACACAAAACCATAACCATCTAGAAATGTCCTAATACCACCCCAAAACACCCTGAAACAACCTAAAACCACCCAAAACCATTAACCATCTAGAAATGTCCTAATACCACCCAAAAACACCCAGATACACCCTAAAACCAACCAAAAAACCATTAACCATCTAGCAATGACCTAAAACCACCCAAAACACCATAACAACCATCTAGCAATGTCCTAATACCACCCAAAACACCCTAACACTAACCACAGAACCATTAACCATCTAGAAATGTCCTAATACCACCCAAAAACACCCTGAAACACCCTAAACACCCTAAAACCAACCAAAAAACATTAACCATCTAGCAATGACCTAAAACCACCCAAACACCCTAACAACCATCTAGCAATGTCCTAATACCACCCAAAACACCCTAAAACCACCCACAAAACCATTAACCATCTAGAAATGTCCTAATACCACCCAAAAAAACACCCTGAAACACCCTAAAACCAACCAAAAAACCATTAACCATCTAGAAATGTCCTAATACCACCCAAAAACACCCTGAAACACCCTAAAACCACCCACAGCACCCTAATAACCATCTAGCAATGTCCTAATACCACCCAAAACACCCTAAAACCACCCACAAAACCATTAACCATCTAGAAATGTCCTAATACCACCCAAAACACCCTGAAACACCCTAAAACCACCCAAAACACCCTAACAACCATCTAGCAATGTCCTAATACCACCCAAAACACCCTAAAACCACCCACAAAACCATTAACCATCTAGAAATGTCCTAATACCACCCAAAAACACCCTGAAACACCCTAAAACCAACCGAAAACCATTATCATCTAGAAATGTCCTAATACCACCCCAAAACATGCTGAAACACCCTAAAACCAACCAAAAACCATTAATCATCTAGCAATGACCTAAAACCACCCAAAAACACCCTAACAACCATCTAGCAATGTCCTAATACCACCCAAAACACCCTAAAACCACCCACAAAACCATTAACCATCTAGAAATGTCCTAATACCACCCAAAAACACCCTGAAACACCCTAAAACCACCCACAAAACCATTAAACATCTAGAAATGTCCTAATACCACCCAAAACAACCCGGAAACACCCTAAAACCACCCACAAAACCATTAACCATCTAGAAATGTCCTAATACCACCCAAAACACCCAGATACACCCTAAAACCAACCAAAAAACCATTAACCATCTAGCAATGACCTAAAACCACCCAAAACACCCTAACAACCATCTAGCAATGTCCTAATACCACCCAAAAACACCCTAAACCACCCACAAAACCATTAAACATCTAGAAATGTCCTAATACCACCCAAAAAACCCTGAAACACCCTAAAACCACCCACAAAACCATTAACCATCTAGAAATGTCCTAATACCACCCAAAACATGCTGAAACACCCTAAACCACCCACAAAACCATTAACCATCTAGAAATGTCCTAATACCACCCAAAAACACCCTGAAACACCCTAAAACCAACCAAAACCATTAATCATCTAGCAATGACCTAAAACCACCCAAAACACCCTAACAACCATCTAGCAATGTCCTAATACCACCCAAAACACCCTAAAACCACCCACAAAACCATTAACCATCTAGAAATGTCCTAATACCACCCAAAAACACCCTGAAACACCCTAAAACCACCCACAAAACCATTAAACATCTAGAAATGTCCTAATACCACCCAAAACACCCGGAACACCCTAAAACCACCCACAAAACCATTAACCATCTAGAAATGTCCTAATACCACCCAAAAACACCCAGATACACCCTAAAACCAACCAAAAAAACCATTAACCATCTAGCAATGACCTAAACCACCCAAAACCCTAACAACCATCTAGCAATGTCCTAATACCACCCAAAACACCCTAAAACCACCCACAAACCATTAAACATCTAGAAATGTCCTAATACCACCCAAAAACACCCTGAAACACCCTAAAACCACCCACAAAACCATTAACCATCTAGAAATGTCCTAATACCACCCAAAAACATGCTGAAACACCCTAAAACCACCCACAAAACCATTAACCATCTAGAAATGTCCTAATACCACCCAAACACCCTGAAACACCCTAAAACCAACCAAAAAACATTAACCATCTAGCAATGACCTAAAACCACCCAAAAACACCCTAACAACCATCTAGCAATGTCCTAATACCACCCAAACACCCTAAAACCACCCACAAAACCATTAACCATCTAGAAATGTCCTAATACCACCCAAAAAACACCCTGAAACACCCTAAACCAACCAAAAAACCATTAACCATCTAGCAATGACCTAAAATCACCCACAGCACCCTAATAACCATCTAGCAATGTCCTAATACCACCCAAAACACCCTAAAACCACCCACAAAACCATTAACCATCTAGAAATGTCCTAATACCACCCAAAAAACCCCTGAAACACCCTAAAACCACCCAAAACACCCTAATAACCATCTAGCAATGTCCTAATACCACCCAAACACCCTAAAACCACCCACAAAACCATTAACCATCTAGAAATGTCCTAATACCACCCAAAAAAACACCCTGAAACACCCTAAAACCAACCAAAAAAACCATTAACCATCTAGCAATGACCTAAAATCACCCACAGCACCCTAATACCATCTAGCAATGTCCTAATACCACCCAAAACACCCTAAAACCACCCACAAAACCATTAAACATCTAGAAAGTCCTAATACCACCCCAAAACCCCTGAAACACCCTAAAACCACACACAAACCATTAACCATCTAGAAAGTCCTAATACCACCCAAAAACATGCTGAAACACCCTAAAACCAACCAAAAACCATTAATCATCTAGAAATGTCCTAATACCACCCCAAAACATGCTGAAACACCCTAAAACCAACCAAAAACCATTAATCATCTAGCAATGACCTAAAACCATCCAAAACACCCTAACAACTAACCACAGAACCATTAACCATCTAGAAATGTCCTAATACAACCCAAAACACCCTGAAACACCCTAAAACCAACCAAAAACCATTAACCATCTAGAAATGTCCTAATACCACCCCAGAAAACACCCTGAAACACCCTGAAACACCCTAAAACCAACCAAAAAAACATTAACCATCTAGCAATGACCTAAAACCCACCCAAAAACACCCTAACAACCATCTAGCAATGTCCTAATACCACCCAAAACACCCTAAAACCACACACAAAACCATTAACCATCTAGCAATGACCTAATACCACCCAAAACACCTTAAAACCACACACAAACCATTAACCATCTAGAAATGTCCTAATACCACCCCAAAACATCCTGAAACAACCTAAAACCACCCACAAACCATTAACCATCTAGAAATGTCCTAATACCACCCAAAAACACCCTAACAACCATCTAGCAATGTCCTAATACCACCCAAAACACCCTAAAACCACACACAAAACCATTAACCATCTAGCAATGACCTAAAATCACCCCAAAACACCCTATCAACCATCTAGCAATGTCCTAATACCACCCAAAACACCCTAAAACCACACACAAACCATTAACCATCTAGAAATGTCCTAATACCACCCCAAAACACCCTGAAACAACCTAAAACCACCCCAAAATTAACCATCTAGAAATGTCCTAATACCACCCAAAAACACCCAGATACACCCTAAAACCAACCAAAAAACCATTAACCATCTAGCAATGACCTAAAACCACCCAAAACACCATAACAACCATCTAGCAATGTCCTAATACCACCCAAAACACCCTAACACTAACCACAGAACCATTAACCATCTAGAAATGTCCTAATACCACCCAAAAACACCCTGAAACACCCTAAAACACCCTAAAACCAACCAAAAAACATTAACCATCTAGCAATGACCTAAAACCACCCAAAACACCCTAACAACCATCTAGCAATGTCCTAATACCACCCAAAACCCCTAAAACCACCCACAAAACCATTAACCATCTAGAAATGTCCTAATACCACCCAAAAAAACACCCTGAAACACCCTAAAACCAACCAAAAAACCATTAACCATCTAGAAATGTCCTAATACCACCCAAAAACCCTGAAACACCCTAAAACCACCCACAGCACCCTAATAACCATCTAGCAATGTCCTAATACCACCCAAAACACCCTAAAACCACCCACAAAACCATTAACCATCTAGAAATGTCCTAATACCACCCAAAAACACCCTGAAACACCCTAAAACCACCCAAACAACCCTAACAACCATCTAGCAATGTCCTAATACCACCCAAAACACCCTAAAACCACCCACAAAACCATTAACCATCTAGAAATGTCCTAATACCACCCAAAAACCCTGAAACACCCTAAAACCAACCGAAAACCATTAATCATCTAGAATGTCCTAATACCACCCCAAAACATGCTGAAACACCCTAAAACCAACCAAAAACCATTAATCATCTAGCAATGACCTAAAACCACCCAAAACACCCTAACAACCATCTAGCAATGTCCTAATACCACCCAAAACACCCTAAAACCACCCACAAAACCATTAACCATCTAGAAATGTCCTAATACCACCCAAAAACACCCTGAAACACCCTAAAACCACCCACAAAACCATTAACATCTAGAAATGTCCTAATACCACCCAAAAACACCCGGAAACACCCTAAAACCACCCACAAAACCATTAACCATCTAGAAATGTCCTAATACCACCCAAAAACACCCAGATACACCCTAAAACCAACCAAAAACCATTAACCATCTAGCAATGACCTAAAACCACCCAAAACACCCTAACAACCATCTAGCAATGTCCTAATACCACCCAAAACACCCTAAAACCACCCACAAAACCATTAAACATCTAGAAATGTCCTAATACCACCCAAAAACACCCTGAAACACCCTAAAACCACCACAAAACCATTAACCATCTAGAAATGTCCTAATACCACCCAAAAACATGCTGAAACACCCTAAACCACCCACAAAACCATTAACCATCTAGAAATGTCCTAATACCACCCAAAAACCCTGAACACCCTAAAACCAACCAAAAACCATTAATCATCTAGCAATGACCTAAAACCACCCAAAACACCCTAACAACCATCTAGCAATGTCCTAATACCACCCAAAACACCCTAAACCACCCACAAAACCATTAACCATCTAGAAATGTCCTAATACCACCCAAAAACACCCTGAAACACCCTAAAACCACCCCAAAAACCATTAACCATCTAGAATGTCCTAATACCACCCAAAAACACCCAGATACACCCTAAAACCAACCAAAAAACCATTAACATCTAGCAATGACCTAAAACCACCCAAAACACCCTAACCATCTAGCAATGTCCTAATACCACCCAAAACACCCTAAACCACCCACAAAACCATTAAACATCTAGAAATGTCCTAATACCACCCAAAACACCCGAAACACCCTAAACCACCCACAAAACCATTAACCATCTAGAAATGTCCTAATACCACCCAAAAACATGCTGAAACACCCTAAAACCACCCACAAAACCATTAACCATCTAGAATGTCCTAATACCACCCAAAACACCCTGAAACACCCTAAAACCAACCAAAAACCATTAAGCATCTAGCAATGACCTAAAATCACCCACGCACCCTAATAACCATCTAGCAATGTCATAATACCACCCAAAACACCCTAAAACCAACATTTATGAACAAGCAAGCACCAATTACACGTCTTCAGAAAATGACTTTACTATTTTAAATTATTAAGTAAATGAATAAATTAAGGTAATAGAGTTTATTTCCCTGATTTTTTTAAGCAGAAATCACATACACATGATACTATGACAGCCAAATGATTTAAGAATAAAGTTAAATATATATAATTGAGTATAATTAACATACACTATCAGGTTGTGTGTTCTTTCTTTCCCATTGGAAATCCATATTTATGACAAATGTTCAAAGCACAAACATTGCGGCGCATTCAGTGTGCGAAACGATTAACCGGCCTTTTCAATTACGATCCAGACGTAAACAAACAGAACAAGTGCCAGACGTGGCAAACGCTACATCAGCACAAGAGTCTCACTCAAGCGTCCCGCTCGGAGAGGGGGAGATCTGTTCAACACTTCACTCTCCATACACCTGTGTGCAGAAAGAGGCTTTGTCCGCCTCTAATTTGATCTGACGCTCCTCCTCGCACATGTGGAACAGCTCAGTGGCCCTCGTAGACTCCGCTGATTAGGAACGTGCCATTAATTCTGAATGAAGCTGTTTGTGACGGGGGGAGGTTGAGCGGCCTAGTGTGTTTCTAAGTGTGTCACATTCACACGGCAGCAGAGTATGGCTGTCAGTCCGGTTTAGAGGGCTAAATACGGTTGCGTGTTATTAAAAGGAAGGACAACTGAATTCTATATCCAAAATGACAACTAGTTTTATCCATCCTATAATATATCCATATCACATGTTAATCCACTTCTGTATGCTACTCTATGAGGACAATTACAAACTACAGTACTAATGTGGGAAGCTGACATAAATGGTCAAATGACATGGGCCGATACGATACTATATCTAGAAAGCAGGTGACGATTACTGATATATGGCAAATAGTAATATAATACAATTTAATGTGATGTCTAAACATTTCTGAAAACAAATACACATTTAACCAAATGTACTCAATTTAAACACTAAAAATAAACAAAATAAAATACTAATTGACTACGCTGTTGGGAGATTTTTTAACTTTTGAATTGGCGTATATGTAAAGTTTTAATTAAAATGTTGACTAAAATGTTGATGAAAGAAAAACATTGAAAATAAAATTAAATAAAATTAAAGTAAAGTAAAATACAATAAAATAAATAAATGACTACGCTGTCAGTAGATTTCTGAATTTTTGAATCGGCATATATTTAAATTTTAATTTACAATGTTGATGAAAGAAAAAGATTGAAAATAAATAAAAAATAAAATAAAATAAAGTAAAAAAATGACTACGCTGTCAGTAGATTTCTGAATTTTTGAATGGGCGTATATTTAAATTTAAATTACAATGTTGATGAAAGAAAAAGATTGAAAAATAAATAATAAATAAAATAAATAAATAAATAAAATAAAATAAATAAATAAAATAAAATAAAATAAAATAAAATAAATAAAATAATAAAATAAAATAACTATGCTGTCGGTAGATTTTTGAATTTTTAAATCGGCGTATATGTAAATTAAAATATTGACTAAAATGTTAATAAAAAAGATTGAAAAAAAAATACAATAAAAAAAAAAAATAACTACGCTGTTGGTAGATTTTTTAATTTTTGTATCGCCATATATGTAAATTTTACATTAAAATATTGACTAAAATGTTAATAAAAAAGTAAAAAAAAAAATACAATAAATAAAAAAATAAAAAATAAATAAAATACTATGCTGTTGGTAGATTTTTTAATTTTTATATCGCCGTATATGTAAATTTTAAATTACAATGTTGATGAAAGAGATTGAAAAAAATAAATAAATAATAAAATAAATAAAATAAAATAAAATAAAATGAAATAAAGTAAAATAAATACTACGCTGTCAGTAAATTTCTGAATTTTTGAATCAGCGTGTATTTAAATTTTAAATTATAATGTTGATGAAAGAAAAAGATTGAAAAATAAAATAAAAAAATAAAATAAAATAAAGTAAAATAAAATGACTACGCTGTCAGTAGATTTCTGAATTTTTGAATCGCCATATTTTTAAATTTTATATTACAATGTTGATGAAAAAAAGTTTGAAAAATAAATAAAATAAGACAATATAAAATAAATAAAAATAAAATAAAATAAATAAAAAAATAACTATGCTGTCGGTAGATTTTTGAATTTTTAAATCGGCGTATATGTAAATTAAAATATTGACTAAAATGTTAATAAAAAGATTGAAAAAAATACAATAAAATAAAAAAAATAAAAAATAAAAAACTACGCTGTTGGTAGATTTTTTAATTTTTGTATCGCCATATATGTAAATTTTACATTAAAATATTGACTAAAATGTTAATAAAAAAGATTGAAAAAAAATACAATAAAAAATAAAATAAATAAATAAAAAACGCTGTTGGTAGATTTTTAATTTTTATATCGCCGTATATGTAAATTTAAATTACAATGTTGATGAAAGAGATTGAAAAAATAAAAATAAAATAAAATAAAATAAAATAAAATAAAATAAATGACTATGCTGTCGGTAGATTTTCTAATTTTTAAATCGCCGTATATATAAATTTTAAATTAATATAATAATAGAAATAAGATTGAAAAATAAAATAAATATGCTGTTGGTAGATTTTTGAATTTTTGTATCGGCGACGCAGAAATGTCAATTTTAAATTACAATGTTGACGAAAGAAAACGATACACTCCCACACATGTTTCTGTGGATTGTGGTGTCATACTGTACTCCCTTGAGCTGCAGCACTACTGAATCTACAAGTTAAATGCAATCAAGAACAAACTCAGAGACATAATCATTCTTTTTCGTACGATTCCCATCCCTACTTGGGATTCTGATGCAGTCTTCATACGACCTTCATCCAACACACGGTGCCAATTACCCAGGCCAGGCCTTCACAAACTACTCATTTTAATGCCCAAGACATCCATACACACACAAACACACACACACAGACGCATAAAAAGAGAGCAGCTATGCAAACAGAGTGCTGCTCCGCCGCTCAACGCTCTAGGTGAATCTTCTAAATGATCGTTTTGTCTGGTCAGGACCGCCGAGATTTCCATCCAGCCCTCTGTTTGAGCAAATCTCTGCTAAATGAGTGTTTGCAGGCCAAGGAACAGTCGGAGGCTGATCGCACACCACGTTCACATCTGCGTTTTCACTCCTGTCAGATTTCAGTCCATAAACACTGAGGAATATATGGAGAGAATGACAGATGGGTTTAAAGAGTGACATCTGGAGAAAAAAATGGAGAGGAGGAGAAAGAAAGGTTAAAGCGGGCTGATAAGATGGTGTTGACAGCCCTGATGGAGGAGCCAAGATGCTCTTTAACAACAAGAAGTGCTCAGACGAATGATTCATATGAACAAACAGGTTTGTTTAGATGTTCAATTTAATGAACCGGTTCAAAATACTGATTCAATTGAGCAAATAAGATCGTTCAGACAGTTCATTTAGATCAACCAGTTCAAAACACAGATTCATGTGAGAAAATTGATTTGTTTGAACAGTTCAGTTCCTTTTGAATAAACAGGTTTGTTTAGATGTTCAATTTAATGAACCGGTTGAAAATACTGATTCAATTGAGCAAAT
Organism: Ancherythroculter nigrocauda; assembly: GCA_036281575.1. Taxonomy (NCBI): domain Eukaryota; kingdom Metazoa; phylum Chordata; class Actinopteri; order Cypriniformes; family Xenocyprididae; genus Ancherythroculter; species Ancherythroculter nigrocauda. The sequence goes on from VTFQ01000066.1 coordinate 20,768, forward strand.
AAGATCGTTCAGACGGTTCATTTAGATCAACCAGTTCAAAACACTGATTCATGTGAGCAAATTGATTTGTTTGAACAGTTCAAAATAGTGATTCCTTTTGAGTAAACAAGTTCTTTTAGATGTTCAATTTAATGAACCGGTTGAAAATACTGATTCAATTGAGTGAATCAGATTGTTCAGATGGTTCATGTAGATCAGCCAGTTCAAAACTCTGATTCATGTGAGCAAATTGATTTGTTTGAACAGTTCAGTTTAATCAAACAGTTCAAAATAGTGATTCCTTTTGAGTAAATGGTTCTTTTAGATGTTCAGTTTAATGAACCGGTTGAAAATAGATTCAATTGACAAAATAAGATTGTTCAGACGGTTCATATAGATCAACCAGTTCAAAACACTGATTCATGTGAGCAAATGGATTTGTTTGAACAGTTCAGTTTATTCAAACAGTTCAAAATAGTGATTCCTTTTGAGTAAATGGTTCTTTTAGATGTTCAATTTAATGAACCAGTTGAAAATACTGATTCAATTGAGAAAATAAGATTGTTCAGATGGTTCATATTGATCAACCAGTTCAAAACACTGATTCATGTGAGCAAATGGATTTGTTTGAACAGTTCAGTTTATTCAAACAGTTCAAAATAGTGATTCTTTTTGAGTAAATGGTTCTTTTAGATGTTCCATTTAGTGAACTGGTTCAAAATATTGCTTAATTTGAGCAACGGAGAGTTCAATTTAATAAATCTGTTCAAAATACTAATTCTGTTGAGCAAATAAGATTGTTTTTAGATGGTTCATTTAAATCAACCAGTTCATATCAGCAAAAACATTGGTTTATATGAGCAAAATGCTGTTTTTGGACAGTTCGATTAATCAAACGGTTCAAAACACTAATTCATATGAGCAAACTGCTATGTTCAGAAGATTTAATTAAATCAAACAGTTAAATAAAATTAGTTATTTTAAGCAAATTGGTTCATTCAGACTTTTTCATGAAATACTGATTCATTTGAGCAAATAGGGTTGTTCGGACGGGTCACTTAAACCAGTTCAAAACAATGGTGAGCAAATATGAGCAAATTGCTTCGTTTGAACAATTCAATTAATCAGTCATGAGCCATTTGAGCAAAATGGTTCATTTACAAAATTCAGTTTCATGAGCCGTTTCAAAATACCTATTCATTTGAGAAAACAGGTTTGTTTTCTCAATTTAATGAACCAGTTCAAAATACTGATTCAATTGAGCAAATAAGATTGTTCAGATGGTTCATATTGATCAACCAGTTCAAAACACTGTTGATTCATTTGAGCAAAGTGTTCTTTTAGATGTTCATTTTAGAGAACAAGTTCAAAATATTGATTCAAAGGAGCAAAATGTTTAGTTTGGACAGTTCAATTTAATCAAACAGATCAAAACATTGATTCATATGAGCAAATTGCTATGTTCGGATAATTTAATTAACTCAAACAGTTAGTCATTTGAGCAAATTGGTTCATTCAGATGATTCCAAATCATGAGCCCCTCAAAATACTGATTCATTTGAGCAAATAGGTTGTTCGGATGGTTCAATTTAATAAATCAGTTCAAAATACTAATCAAGTTGAGCAAACAGGGCTGTTCTGATGATTCATTTAACATTTGAGCGAACTGGTTCTTTTAGATTTAGTGAGCTGGTTCGCTTGAGCAAACTGGTTCATTCAGACAGTTCAATTCAAAGAACTGCTTTAAAACAATGAAGGTGAAATAAAGTGTCGCTAAGTGAAAGTTATCTTCTCCAACACTGTGAATGACATAAAATACAGAGTAAATGATAATGAGAGGACAGGGACAGAAAGAAAAATAAAGACCATGATTAGGCCATCCAGGATCTGTGACCTGCACATGAAAACAGCCTCGGCCAGCAGCGGGAGCGCTCTCTACCTCTCTTCCTGAATGTGACAGCCGGCCACACTCCTCTCCGACGCTCCAGAATCAACAAACCGTGTTCCAGCGCTCCGCTGCCACTCCAGCACCTGTGAGGGTTCGGAAACGCCATCAATCGCTCCGAGACTCCATCGGGAAAAGGTCAACGCATTCTGGAAAACTTTCTCAAAGATGACGCAATGAGTTTAAAAATGAGGAAAGCGCACAATTCCGCAACATTCCGTCCTTTTAGAACTTAGAATTTTCAACATTCAAAAACATCTGGGGTTCCTTGCAGCCCTGGTTATATTATACAGGATATTTATGTCACATTATACAATTACAGTATTGCTCACTGGAGTATTAAAGCCTCTCGTGGCTTATTGCTTTTATATGTGCATTGTTTGAAAAAGGGCAGGAAACTGTTTCTGGTTACAGTTACTGACCAATTCCTGACACACAACAAATCCACTAATAAAACTGAGAAAAAAAAACATGTTTCCAATCCCCGAGTTATTGTGCAATTTCACGCAATTTCTTTGTCCGAGGGGACGGGCTACTACAGCTATTCCCATCCGAGCGGAATAACTTGCAAATAGAGGAGTAATGAATTCCGTGTGCCAGAGACGTGGAGAGGGGGAGGGTGGGACACACACACACACACACACACACACACACACACCACACACTGCCAGCCCTAGAGAACAGTGACAGTGAGATTTCCACTCTCTCTGAGGTGCGTCCCGTGCAGCAGGGTGGAGAGTTGAAACCTCACTGCAGAAACACACTTGAACTGCAGTAATTGTGTGTGTGTGTGTGTGTGTGCTCAGATGAACTATAAAGGCACATTTTCCCCAGGAATTGCCTAAATATGACTACACCATATATAATATATATATATATATATATATATATATTATATATATAATCTAAATGATTTAATAAGAGAATAAAAATATATTTAATAAATATGTTACATGTATATTTTATGTGTGTGTGTGTGTGTGTGTGTGTGTGTGAGTGTGTTTATGTGTGAGTGTATATGTGAGTGTGTTTGTGTGTGAGTGTATGTGTGAGTGTGTGTGTTTGTGTGTGTGTGGTGTGTGGTGTGTGTGTGTGTGTGCTCAGATGAACTATAAAGGCACATTTTCCCCAGGAATTGCATAAATATGACTTCACCATATAATAATATATATATAATATATATATATTATATATATATATAATCTAAATGATTTAATAAGAGAATAAAATAATATATTTAATAAATAGTTACATGTATATTTTATGTGTGTGTGTGTGAGTGTGTTTATGTGTGAGTGTATATGTGAGTGTGTGTTTGTGTGTGTGTTGTGGTGTATGTGTGAGTGTGTGATGTGTGTGTGTAAGCGTGAGTGTGTGTATGTGTGTGTTTGTGTATATGCGTGTGTATATGTGTGTGTGTGTATGTGTGTATATATATATTTGTGTGTATTGTGAGTGTGTTTGTGTGTGTGTGCGTGTGTGTGTGTGTGTATATGTGTGTAATCACGAGTGTGTGTGTGTGTGTGTGTGTGTGTGTGTATATATATATATATATGTTTGTGTGTGTTTATGTGTGAGTGTGTGTGTGTGTGTGTGTCTGTGTGTGTGTGTGTAAGTGTGAGTGTGTGTGTGTAAGTGTCTAATCATGAGTGGGTGTGTGTATGTGTGTGTTTGTGTATGTGTGTGTAAGTGTGAGTGTGTGTGTGTGTGTGTGTGTGTGTGTGTTTGTGTGTGTGTGTATATGTGAGTTTGTGTATGTGTGTGTAAGTTTGAGTGTGTGTGTGTGTGTGTGTGTGTGTGTTTGTGTGTGTGTGAGTGTGTTTATGTGTGAGTGTATATGTGAGTGTATGTGTGTGTGTTGTGTGTGTGAGTGTGTTTATGTGTGAGTGTATATGTGAGTGTGTGTGTGTGTGTGTGTGTGTGTGTATATGTGTGTGTATGTATGTGTGAGTGTATGTTTGTGTGTGTTTGTGCGTGTATATGTGTGTGTTTGTGTATGTGTGTGTAAGTGTGAGTGTGTGTGTGTAAGTGTGCAATCATGAGTGTGTGTGTGTGTGTGTGTGTGTGTGTGTATGTGTGTGTGTGTTTGTGTGTGTGTTTTTGTGACATATCAGGACACAGATGTGTATAATGACATTGGTATTACAAGGAGAGGGTGACTTATGAGGACATTCCCTCATGCCCCACTTTTCAAAAGGCTTATAAATCATATAATCTCCCGTATGTGTGTGTAAGTGTGAGTGTGTGTATATATGTGTATGAGAGTGTGTGTGTGTGTGTGTGTGTAAGTGTGAGTGTGTGTATATATGTGTATGAGAGTGTGTGTGTGTGTAAGTGTGAGTGTGTGTATATATGTGTATGAGAGTGTGTGTGTGTGTGTGTGTAAGTGTGAGTGTGTGTATATATGTGTATGAGAGTGTGTGTGTGTGTGTGTGTAAGTGTGAGTGTGTGTATATATGTGTATGAGAGAGTGTGTGTGTAAGTGTGAGTGTGTGTATATATGTGTATGAGAGTGTGTGTGTGTGTGTGTAAGTGTGAGTGTGTGTATATATGTGTATGAGAGTGTGTGTGTGTGTGTGTAAGTGTGAGTGTGTGTATATGTGTATGAGAGTGTGTGTGTGTGTGTGTGTGTGTGTAAGTGTGAGTGTGTGTATATATGTGTATGAGAGTGTGTGTGTGTGTGTGTAAGTGTGAGTGTGTGTATATATGTGTATGAGAGTGTGGTGTGTGTGTGTAAGTGTGAGTGTGTGTATATATGTGTATGAGAGTGTGTGTGTGTGTGTGTGTAAGTGTGAGTGTGTGTATATGTGTATGAGAGTGTGTGGTGTGTGTGTGTGTAAGTGTGAGTGTTTTCATGTAAATACTAGAGTATAATCCCTGAGACGCAGTAAAGCCACAGCACAACCTGCTGGAAGACACTGATAATTATACCATCTGTGTGTGTGTGTGTGTGTGTGTGTGTGTGTGTGTGTGTGTGTGTGTGTGTTGAGATCTTTACAAGTAAAAAACGACAGAAAATAAACGTTATGAACATCAGACGTCACATTAAGACAGTCCAGTGTATGAAACACACTGCAAGGCTTCATTTTGAATGGAAATGGATCCATAAACACACAGTAAAGTCACAGAACTGTCAGATAAAGGATTGTGTTTTGTGTTTAACACCCTACAGGCCGTCCACACGTCCTGTCTGAGAGACTAACACACACACACACACCACCTGACCCGGAGCTGCTCGCCAACACAAAACTCTCCCGTCCGCTCGCGCCGTGCTCCAGCACACGAGGTCAAAGGAGCGCTACACATGCTGGACAATTACGGGGTTAAAAGGTCAACAGTGAACCTCCAGACAAGTGGAACAAGGTTTGTGACCTTCGTTAAATGATGAGATTCGACCGCTTAGCTGATCGCTGCTGAAGGGCTGTTATTTCAGTGCTGACGTTTTTTCTGAAACGGAGAAACCATGCGTAAGTCATTCCTACTTTTAACCCTATAAAGCCATATATATAAAGCCTAAAGGTTCAATAAACTATTATTTCCCTGATTAATGTCTGATGTTCATGTTTGTTTGAGGCCACTGAAACACACGCTGCGTCCAGCAGAGACACACACCATCATCCTTCTGATCTTTGTTGTTCTTTCGTTCACCGGATGAGCCCCGATTTAACAGGCCAGCTAATACCATCTTTCATAAGTTCTGAAGGAAATGATGTCAGCGCTGGCCAGATTACCTCATGAGAGTTTATTTTTAGACGTCTTCATCTCACGATGACTCAGAGCCTCTTTGGGCTGGTTTTTCTCGTTGGTTAATGACTTTGATAAAACACGCTTGACCTGAGTTGTGTGTTTTCAAGTTTGAGTCACGCAACTTTCACGTGGAGAGAGAATTCACTGTGTCGGCTGTGAGGCGTGTTTAATCAGTGCAAGTTTGAATGATTTTTGAAGTTGTAAATAAAACTAAATTTATTGGAGTTTCTTTATAATTGTTTGCGAAATTTCTGAATGAAAATTGTTTCCTACATATTTTTTTTTTTTTTCAGTTACTATTTACTTTATTTCCTATAAAATATATTATAAACAAATACAAGTACTTATTTTTATAATAAACAAATTACTTCTTTTAATAATAAATAAATTATTTATTTATAATAAATAAATTACTATTATTTTATAATATTTAAATATATGATTAAATAAATAAATTACTATAGTTTATAATAAATAAATTACTATTATTTTATAATATTTAAATATATGATTAAATAAATAAATTACTATAGTTTAAAATAAATAAATTACTATTATTTTATAATATTTAAATATATGACTAAATAAATAAATTACAATTTTTCATACTGTTTAAATATAGACTTTAAATAAATTAATATTGTTTATAATAAATAAATTACTATTATTTTATAATATTTAAATATTGACTAAATAAATAAATGACTATTTTTTATAAAAAATACTAATATTTTATAATATTTAAATATATGACTAAATAAATAAATGACTATTTTTTATAATAAATAAATGACTATTATTTTATAATATTTAAATATATGACTTTAAATAAATGACTATTGTTTATAATAAATAAATAACTATTATTTTATATTTAAATATATGACTAAATAAATAAATGACTATTGTTTATAATAAAAAAAACTATTATGTTTATAATATTTAAATATATGACTAAATAAATAAATGACTATTTTTTATATTTAAATATGACTAAATAAATAAATGACTATTGTTTATAATAAAAATACTATTATGTTTATAATATTTAAATATATGACTAAATAATAAATGACTTTTTTATATTTAAATATATGACTAAATAAATAAATTACTATTGTTTATAATAAAAATACTATTATGTTTATAATTTAAATATATGACTTTAAATAAATAATGACTATTTTTTATATTTAAATATATGACTAAATAAATAAATGACTTGTTTATAATTAATAAATACTATTATTTTATAATATTTAAATATATAACTAAATAAATGACTATTGTTTATAATAAATAAATGACTATTATTATAATATTTAAATAGACTAAATAAATAAATTATTATTTTTTAAATAAATAAATGACTATTATGTTTATAATATTTAAATATATGACATTAAATAAATAAATGACATGTTTATAATAAATAAATGACTATTATTTTATATTTAAATATATGCCATTAAATAAATAAGACTATTATGTTTATAATATTTAAATATATGACATTAAATAAATAAATGACATGTTTAATAAATAAATGACTATTATTTTATAATATTTAAATATGACAAAATAATAAATGACTATTGTTTATAATAAATAAATGACTATTATCTTCAATGATGTCGAAACGTACGATGTATGGCACAAAGTCACTGTATTGTAAGTTTCAGTGTGTTTCTTGACGTTTATTTGTAAGTTTGTGAAATTTACTAGCAATTTTTGAGATCCAATATCATTTTTTTTTTCATAACATCCTCCCGACGACAGCATTCCCAGGTCCTGGCGAGGGAAAATAATTTTGGTATTTAATATGAACTTAATTAAGTAGTCATTTTCCTTATCTTTTGTTATGTGCAGTAAATCAGTGGAGCAGATCCCACAGTCTTCACAGGATTTCACTCTTATCTTTGCTTTGTCTTTCTTACAGTACGCTGATAATGGTTACGATAAAACATATCCGAGCCAATTTCCCACATGTTTGTTTCATAACGGTGTGATATGAGGATCAGAGGATCTGCTCTATCAGTCGTCTGATGTTTGTGTCCCGTCTGTCTGAGTGATCAAAGCCGTCCAGCGCTGCACACAGGAAGTGCACTGGTCACTTCCTGAGGATCTGTGTTAAGTGGACAGGGACAGATTTGTCGAGCTTTGTGTCCTAAATAACAAACTTGTCATTTATCAAACTATGAATGGGATAAATGAGACTGAAGACATGGAGCTCATGGGATCTGCTTTGAATGATATTGTTTATTTAATCAGTTATCATGTTAATAATAATAATAATAAACATAATGGCATGAATTACTACATTTTTAATACATAAATAATAAAATTACTTATTTTCATAAATAAATGACAATTATTTTTATAATAAATTAAGAAATAAACAAATAAGACTACTATTTTTATGATAAATAAATAAACGACTATTAGTTTCATAAGCAGATTATAAGCAGACTATTATTTTTTATAATAAATCAATTACTTAAATTGAAAATAAATAAACAAATGATTATTATGTTTATAATAAATAAATTACTTATTTTATAATAATCACATATATGACTATTTTTAAATAAATACATACATTTTCTTTAACAATATTATTTATTTTCATAATAAATAAATAACAGTTATTTTATAATAAATTAAGGAATAAACAAATAAATACGACTACTTTTGATAATAAATAAATTACTATAACTTTTAAAATAATTAATGACAATCTTTTATATTAAATCCACAGACTATTATTTTTATAATAAACAAATGACTTGTTCATAATAAATAAATGGCAATATTTTATTATAATTAAATATATTAATATTTAAATAAATAAATTACTTATGTTTCTAATAAATAAATGACAGATATTTATAATGATTAAATATATTACTATTTAAAATAAAATAAATGATTATGTTTATAATAAATAAATTACTTATTTTTAATAACTGCATATATGACTATTTTTAAATAATAAAAATAGTCCCAAAATTATTTATTTTCATAATAAATAAATGACAGCTATTTTATAATAAATTAAGAAATAAACAAATACGTAAGACTAATTTTTTAAAACAAATAAATTACCATAAATTTTAAAATAAATAAAGTCCATAGACTATTATTTCTATAATAATAAATGACTTAATTTTAAAATAAATAAACAAATGTTTCTAATAAATAAATGACAATTAATTTATAATAATTAAATATATTATTATTTTAAATAAATAATAAATAAATTACTATTTTATAACAATTTAAAAACAAAAACAAATAATAAATAAGTGTCTTTTGTTTCTAATAAATCAATGACAATTATTTTATAATACTTAAATATATCACTATTTAAAAAATAAACAAATAAATAAATTAACAAATAAATGACATTGTTGCATCATCAATGTCGCTCACATCGCCTTAATTAGCAAACTCTCATTGCACCAGAAGGAGACAAAGCAGAAATGTCCCACAACGACATTTGTTAAGGAGAATCAAGTAATCGAGCTGGACGGAGAAAAGACGAGAGTGAAACGCTTGTATTCTATCAATCATTTTGGATCCACAACAGAAGATTAAAGTCTGTCCAGTAACATTTCACACATTACAGCACTGAAACGCTTGTGCAACATCCTAACATCACCTCAGCCGGCAAACGCTCGGCCTCCACTCCTGCTCGTATACACGTGGTGGTGAGAAAGGGCGGCTTTTCAACACCCGGCCAGACTTATTGGAAGAATTATTAGTGGCACTTAGAGCCGAGACCCCTGGGAAACACTAATGTGGGCCGCATGGCTCTGGTTATGAGCGACAGAAACACTGGAGCAGAATCTGGACGTTCTGTCTTCTTTCACTCACAGATACTTAGAAGACATGACTGCTAGTTAGAAAAAGATAATAAACTTTTTCATCAGAAGAATATTTTTTTTTTTACTATGAAGAACATTTTTTAAAAAATTAAAGAACCTTTATCTGCTATAAAGAAGCTTTTGTGTATTAGAGAGATTAAATCAATCAATGACAATAAAGAACCTTTATGTTTAAAAGTGTAGATTTACATTTATATATACAGTCCATCATCTATCCATCCATCATCCATCCATCCATCCATCATCCACCCATCCATCCATCATCCATCCTCCATCCATCCATCTATCCATCCATCATCCATCCATCTATCCATCCATCCATCCATCATCCATCCATCCATCCATCCATCCATCTATCCATCCATCATCCATCCATCCATCTATCCATCCATCATCCATCCATCTATCCATCCATCCATCCATCATCCATCCATCATCCATCCATCCATCTATCCATCCATCATCCATCCATCTATCCATCCATCCATCCATCCATCCATCCATCCATCATCCATCCATCATCCATCCATCCATCTATCCATCCATCATCCATCCATCTATCCATCCATCATCCATCCATCTATCCATCCATCATCCATCCATCTATCCATCCATCATCCATCCATCCATCCATCCATCCATCCATCCATCCATCCATCCATCCATCCATCCATCATCCATCCATCCATCCATCTATCCATCCATCATCCATCCATCATCTATTCATCCATCATTCATCCATCCATCCATCATCTATCCATCCATCATCCATCCATCTTTACATCCATCTATCCATCCATCCATCCATCCATCCATCATCTATACATCCATCCATCTATCCATCCATCCATCCATCTTTACATCCATCTATCATCCATCATCCATCCATCCATCATTCATCCATCCATCCATCCACCCACCCATCATCTATACATCCATCCATCTATCCATCCCTCTATACATCCATCCATCCATCCATCCATCATCTATCCATCCATCCATCCATCCATCCATCCATCCATCCATCCATCATCTATCCATCCATCATCCATCCATCCATCCATCCACCCATCCATCCATCTTTACATCCATCCATCCATCCATCCATCCATCATCCATCCATCCATCCATCATTCATCCATCCGTCCATCGATCCACCCACCCATCATCTATACATCCATCCATCTATCCACCCATCATCTATACATCCATCCATCCATCCATCCATCCATCATTCATCCACCCACCCATCCATCTTTACATCCATCTTTACATCCATCCATCCATCCATCCATCCATCCATCCATCCATCCATCATCTATCCATCATCTATCCATCCATCATCTATCATCATCTATCCATCCATCATCTATTCATCTATCCACCCATCCATCCATCCACCCACCCATCCATCCATCCATCCATCCATCCTCGTGCACTTTTCCAACATGACAATGATCCTAAACACACATCTAAGGCCACTGTTGGATTTCTGAAGAAGAACAGTGTGAAAGTGATTCAGTGGCTCCTGATCTGAACCCAATCGAACACCTGTGGGGAATTCTGAAGAGACAAGTTGAGCTTCACTCTCCATCCAGCATCCAGTCTCTAAAAGAGCTCATTCTTGAAGAACGGAAAAAATAGATGTCGCCACTTGTTCATTCCATGCCTAGAAGACTTGGTGCTGTCATTAAAAATCATGGAGGCCATACAAAGTACTAGATGCAGTAGTTTTTACATGCTTTGAGTAAAACTGAAAAATGTGTAATCTAAGTTATATTATTAACAACACTTTCATGTTATAAGTTAAACAGATGTTATATTAAACTTTTTGGAAATTGTTTTTGTGTTCATTGAGATTGTTTAAAATGTTACTTTTCAAAGGGGTGTACTCATTTACGCTGAGCACTGTATATTATAATTAAAATGTATGCAATATATATAATCTGCTAATCGGATTAACTAACTTTTTTCCTATCATTTGGAGTTCCTTGTAAGGCCTCAGATGTCCTGGACTCCTAGTGAACACAGCAACCGACTGCAAACACTTAGTGTAATGAAGCATTAATTCCCCCTGAACACAACCGTAAACTCTGCTCGGAAACGGCATTACCGCCACATCTGTAATAAATATGGAGGCTCTGAGGCACAAAAAAACATCTCGCAGGCTTCAAAATACCACATAAACAAGATGTTAAGCCTCTCAGCAGTTTGTGAGCGTTAGGGTTGAGATGTTGCGGAGGCCCAGATCTCATTAACCGAGGTAAACTCCAGCAGATAAGAGCCAGCGTTTCAGGCTGGCTGTTTACAGGACGATGACGGCATATTCGTAACAACATACTCTCATATTATTCTATTTTAGCATGCACCCTGTGCAGAGAGAGTATGCAAATGTTCTGTATGCATATCTGATTAGACCCAAAGGGATATATTCAACGACATATGTTTCTGATTTTCCTACGGTGGTTTCGTCTCAATCGGAGTAACGGTTTCAAAGATATTCACGAATGTTGTTTAAACGCTAATCACAATGTTGCACTAAACATAAGGCGAAACCTAGCAAGTTTTATCGGTGGACTCGGCAAGGTTTCAGAAATCTAAGGAGATGAAAATAATTCAATCATCCAAAGTTACAAACATGTAAATATTTTCGAAAACTTCTCAGACCCCTTCAGAGCATCGTGACAATGACCCATACCGAGTTTCGTAATTATATGTTCATGCGTATGTAAAATACAGCATTTTATGACAAATTCAAAATGGAAAATTGATATGGAAAATTGGATATCATCCGACTCGGCATGACATTCCGAAACTAAAGAGACCACTTTTATGATTTTTGGACAAACCGCTCAGAAGTTATAAGCAAAAATAGCAAATATTGCTAAAATAAGAACACTCTAAAAAATGCTGGGTTAAAAACAACCCAAGTTGGGTTAAATATGGACAAACCCAGCAGGTTGGGTTAAAGGGCACCTATTTCACAAGATGTAATATAAGTCTCTGGTCTGGACAAGTTTCAGCCCTATTTGGGGGTGAGCAAAAACATGCCTTTTACTATATTACTATATTGCTGGCTAAAAAAATAAATCCAAAATTGGTTGAAAAAAAAAAAAAATGGCTGAGTGAAAACAACCCAATCCCTGGATTTGTCCATATTTAACCCAGCATTTTTTAGAGTGAAGCGCAAAATTGCATAAGATATTGAGGCTCAAAGAACATTTGAAGAATATATCTTGAATTAAGTTTATTTTTTCCAATGGCAAATATTTTTAAAGCACAAATCTAACTGGCAAATAAAATAATTTAAGCACAAATACAACCAAATTTTGAGATTTTTGCTTAAAAAAAGAATAAAAGTACAATGAGTTAAGAAATATAATATAATATAATATAATATATTTTTTTCTGTTTCATCTCAGTAATGTCATGAAAAAAAGATTTCTTTGGCAGTGAAAAGTAGTTATTTCTTATTTCTGATATATATATATATTATTATATATATATAAAACAAACAGGAAATTGTTTAAAAGTAAATATAAAATAATAAAAAATAGAATATTAAATACAAATATTAAATAAAAATATGTATAGGTAGCTAACTACTTTTTACTGCCAAAGATGCTTTTTTATGACATTTCTGAGCTCAAAAGGAGAAAGAAATGTGTTTAAAAAAATAAATATATAAAATAATACAAATTTGAATATTAAATATAAAAATATCTAAAAGGTAGCCAACTACTTACTTAGCCAAGTACTCCCAAATATGTTTTTTTTCATGACATTACTAAGATCAAACAGGAGAAAAAAAATAATAATACATATAATATTAATATAAATATTAAACAAATATAAATAAATATAAAGGTAGCTCGACATTATTAAAATAAAAAAAACTCTATTGTACTTTTTTATTAACTACTGTTTGTATTTTTACAAATAAAATATAAACTAAAATATACATAGTAATTATATATATATATATAATTTTGAAAAATTATTTTCCTGTAAAAAATATTTATATATAAAATGGAAAATGGGATAGCATCCGACTTGGCATGACATCCCGAATCTAAACTTTTATGATTTTTGGACAAACCGTTCAGAAGTTATAAGCAAAATTAGCCATTTTTTGTATCTCCGGACCAGTAGGTGGCACTGTGCCGAAACGCAGCAGGTAACCTCAGGTCATGCTTGTGATGACATGTACCAAGTTTGGTCTGACTACGATAAAGTGTTGCGGAGATTGAGCCTTATTTCCATTTTTGCAAGCGCAACTTAAAATTCGTTCGCACGTTTTTTGGAAACGGTTCGACAAATCAACTTGAATTCCACAAATTTTTGTCGGCATGGTCTGAAGAAGATCTGGTTAAATTTTCGTGAAAATCGGAACAACGGCCTAGGAGGAGTTTGAAAAAGTATGTTTTCCGGAAAATTCAAAATGGCGGGAACATTTTTATGACGGAAAATGACGTCATATGGTGCAATCGATTCGTCATGAGCCAAGGAATCTTTTTTGAAAAATTTTGTTTCTAAACCTTATGATTCAAAAGTTATTAGCATAAACGTGAAAGAAACTTTGGACAGTCTTTTTTGGACAACTTTCCCGCAAGTGGTTCTATGGGCTGCTGTAGACTTCCAGAGCGGAGGAAGAGGAAAATGAAGAAGAAAAAGAAGTGCTTGTTAAACAAATAAATTTTAAACAAATATCTAAAGGTAGCTCAATATTATTAAAATAAAAAATAAAAAATAAAATAATAAAATAATAAAAATATAATATTGCAGTAACCAGTATGCAAATATTTAAATCAGAACACTCCCTATAAGCCCCGCCTCAAGCTCCGCCCACATATTACAATGCCCCGCCTCCTGCCTCTGCAACACTGAACACAAAGACAGCTTCATTCACACAGGTGCGTCCTGCAGCACTTCATGAAAGAAGGTGGAAAGAAAAACAGAACGCCAGTGTGTGTTTCTGCGAATGTTAGAAGACAGATAAAGAGACAAACAGAGCGCATCTGTGTTTCTGAGGTGTGTTTAAATCTCAGCAGATGTCATTTAATCTTAATCCAATTTCACCAACGCTCACGTCCCACCAAAACACTGACGCTCTCTTTCTCTCGTCCCACCCGAAGTGAACCACATCAGAGAGAGTGTGGACCAGACCAGAGCACCTGAACCAGAGCAGATAAACACAGCGCTCAGGTGTTTTCATTACAGACAGACGGCTGGAACTGAAGCCAGCAGAACGACCGGCCTCATATTTGTACAGGTGCATGAGAGAGAACGAGAGGAGAGGAGAACCTTTGAAAAGAGACGAGACCTTTCTGAGCGTCTGTCTGTCAGCAGTGAGTCAGGTTTAACATCAACACACGAGCTGATTCATTCTTGAGTGGAGAATCTAATGCTTTCATTTTATTTACTCTATTTTACTTTTTTTAATTAACTCTATTGTTCGTATTTTTACAAATAAAATATAAACTAAATATATACTAATAATAATAATTTTGAATATTTTTTTCCATGTAAAAAATATTTTACTAAATAATCCTAAAATAAGAAGCACAAAATTGCATAAGATATTATGGCTCAAAGAACATTTGAAGAATATATCTTGAATTAAGTTTATTTTTCCAATGGCAAATATTTTTAAAGCACAAATCTAATTGGCAAATAAAATAATTTAAGCACAAATACAACAAAATTTGATATTTTCGCTTAAAAAAAAATAATGAGTTAAGAAATACAAAACATATTTATATATATATATAATATATATATATATATATATATATATATAATTATATTTTTTATATATACATTTTTTTTTCTCTCTCTCTGTTTGATCTCAGTAATGTCATGAAAAAAATTATTTGGCATTGAAAAGTAGTTATTATTTCTATTTTATAAAATCAAACAGGAGAAAAAAGTGTTTAAAAAATAAAAAAATAAAAAATAGAATATTTAATACAAATATTAAACAAAAATATGTAGAGGTAGTTACTTTTTAATGCCAAAAATGACATTTCTGAGCTCAAACAGGAGAAAAAAAATGTTTAAAAAGTAAATATATAAAATAATAAAAATTAGAATATTACATATAAAATATCTAAAGGTAGCCAACTACTAATTTCTGCCAAAGATGTTTTTTTCATGACATTAAGCTCAAACAGGAGAAAAATTATTTATTTCTATATTCTATTAATACAATATAATATTAAATATAAATATTAAACATAAATATCTAAAGGTAGCTCAACATTATTAAAATTTAAACATTTTTTTTTACTTTTTTTATTAACTATGTTTGTATTTTTACAAATAAATATAAACTAAAATACACATAGTAATTATCAATAATTTTTATTAAATAATTTTTAATATATATTAATTATATCATATTATTATATATTTTCCTATAAAAAATATTTTACTAAATATTTCTAAAACAAGAAGAGCAAAAAGTTTATTTTTCCAATGACAAATATTTTTAAAGCACAAATTTAATTGGCAAATAAAATAATTTAAGCACAAATACACAAATTCTATGAGTTTTTTGTGTAAAACACGAAAAAAGTTAAGAAATATCATATATATATATATATAATATATACACACACACACACACACATATATATTTTATTTATTTATTTATTTATTTTCCTATTTGATATCAGTAATGTCATGAATAAAATATGTTTGGCAGTAAAAAGTAGTTATTTCTCATTTCTTTCCTATATATAGTGTCACTATTATTTTGTGAATTTTTTTATTCTCGTATAAAGTGA
Organism: Ancherythroculter nigrocauda; assembly: GCA_036281575.1. NCBI lineage: Eukaryota > Metazoa > Chordata > Actinopteri > Cypriniformes > Xenocyprididae > Ancherythroculter > Ancherythroculter nigrocauda. The sequence continues at coordinate 37,114 of VTFQ01000066.1, forward strand.
ATCTGTGAATTATTGATTTGAACTGCTTGATTCAACTGAATCATTTCAGCGACCGATTTCAGAGAGCATGTTTGATCAGCTGACGGTGTGAGGGGTCTATGGCATCAAGATGCTATTTTATGACCTAGGATATACTCAAAAATATTGACTTTCCCCATCTACCATAACTGATCTTTAGATTTAAAGGAATTAAACAATGAAAGGATTAAAGGGAATTTATATCTAATATATATCGAAAACGGAAACATTTCTTCTCTTGTCACATTCAGTTATGCATTACAGATTTTACATGAACATCCCTCAACACGATACAGACAAAAATGCCCTAAAATCAGAAAGCTGTTAATATTATGATGAACTGCATAGGCACAATATTTGTTGATCTTTTACTATGAATAATTCACAGCACAAAACACATTACAGTCCATGTTTAGGTTGTAACCCCGCAGTTGAGAACAGACTGAACGAGTATCTAATTTAAGAAAACAGTAATTCCATCTGCTCTCAGTGTTTATACTAATATTTACATTTATTTATTCATTCCCTCCAATTAACCTGCAATTACCTCCACATTACTGCAGCGTCACATACAACAAAACCCAATCAAAATATCCATCCCTCATCAAAACAAACGTCAAACGCAACTAAAACACTAATGCTGAAGACGGGTGAAATAATGTGAGGCGCAATTACAATGAAATCAAAACCCAAACATTTTAATGTTCACTAATAAGGGGTTTATGGGAATGATGGGGGGTCAGAGGTCAAGCTCAATCAAAACAAACACGCCGGTATGTCGTTCAACGTGACCCCGCTCAAAAACAAAAGACGGAGAGCGCGCCATCTCATTCCTTGAACGGAGCGACGCTGAAAAAACAGCAATATCCTGTGTTTATTTTTCTTTCCCATCTTTTTTCCCCCCATTTCAGAAAGATTTGTTGTGGCACAGGGCTGTCCTGGAGAAGAAGAAAACAGGCAGCCTGACTGTTATTACTGCAATCTGACAGCACAGATCCTTAACAAGGCCTAGATTTCATTATTTAATTTTATTTAAATTTACTTTATTATACACACACACACACACACACACACCACTCACACACACACACACACACACACACACACATTATATTATATATATATATATATATATATATATATATATATATATATATATATACACACACACACACCACACACATTTTTATTTAAAATAGAAAAAAAATATGTATTTTTTATATATCTTAATTTAGTTTGTATATACATATATATTTTTTTATAAATATAATTTTATATATATATTATATACAAACATTTTTGTGTATATGTTTAATTAATATATTTTAATTTCGTTATATATCATTTTATTTAATATATATATATATATATATATATATATATATATACACTTATATATAAACATTTTTGTGTATGTTTAATATATTTTAATTTAATTATATATAGTGTGTATGTATAATAATAATAATAAATTAATAAAATACACATGTATGTTTTTATTTAAAATGTCTTTAATGTTTTAATTTAGTTTATACATATATGTAATAAAAATATAGCATTTTTATATGTAAAGATTTTTTTTTATGTTTAATTAATTATTTTAATATATACACTTTTTTAAATAATATAAAGTAAATTCAATATTTAATCTAAAAATATATAAATATATGTGTGTGTACTTAATTAATGAAGAATTTAAATAGTTAAATATTTTTAAAAAATAGGATTATTAATAAATGTTTTTTATAATATATATATATATAATATATATATAATATATTTAAATTTATATTAATTAAAATATATTAATTACACACAAGATTGTTATATATAACATTTTTGTGTATGTTTAATTAATATATTTTAACTTAGTTATATATAAATATCAATTTTATTTAAAATAAAATAATAAATTAATAAATATACATGTATGTTTTTATTTAAAATGTTTTTAATATATATTTTAATTTAGTATATATATATATATATATATATATATATATGTAATAAAAATAACTTTTATATATATATATATATATATAAACATCTTTTTAAAATAAAATAAAGTCAATTCAATATTAAATCTAAAAAATATATATAAATATAAATGTGTATGTAAACATAAAATAATGAAGAATTTAAATAAAGTTAAATATTTAAATAAATAGAATTCTTAATGTACATTTATTTTAAAAAACAGTTCTTACACACACAAAAAAAACTTGAAACTGAACCACACTTTATGCTGCTAGTCAAACGTCTGGCTACACGAGACTAGAAGCCAAGTGTCCTTGTTACACAAGTAATAAATCTGGTGGAAATCCTGCATTATATTTGAGCAGGAGCTGACGGTCCAAGCGCTTTAAGTGCTCAGCTCATTTCCAAACATTCCAAGCAGCCAGAACAGAGTAAAAGATCTCCTCACAACGGCACAGCAATTCATTAATTTGACACAAGCCCCTACAAATCCTGCTCTTTCATTTCAGTCCTCATGAAAAGAGCTTTCATTGAGCCTGTCTGGTTAAACCGACTCTAAAACCTGATCTGAGTTCAGCTTTCATGACTAAACGGCCACTTTGAGGTTGGAGAAAAACACAAGCTTGGACATTCCACCTGACTCACCCGCAGCGCTGATGTATCGAACAAACACACATGCTCCCGCAATGATATCACTGTGGGATTCTGGGATTGAGCAGGGACAAACAACAGCAGAAAGAGAGAGAAAGACTGCCTTTGTTTCCAAAATAAGTACTATTTTATGCTATGTAATATAGAAAAAGTAGTGTTCCATATTTACATTTATTCATTTAGTGGACGATTTGGTCACTTTAGTTAAGGGTTCAATTCTGTCTGTGAAGTTTCAGCTCAAAATCCCCCACAGATCATTTATTATAGCTTGTCAAATTTGCCCCATTTGGGTGTGAGCAAAAACACGCCGTTTTTGTGTGTGTCCCTTTAAATGCAAATGAGCTGCTGCTCCCGCCCCCTTTCCAGAAGAGGGCGGAGCTTTAACAGCTCAACAACAACAAAGCTGGAGAATCTCACGCAGCCAAAATGACTAAAGTGTTCAGCCTTACATTGTTCAAACCGGAGTCGACACTGATGGAGAGACTCAGGAAGAAGTTACACATCACATTAGTAGTCTAAGCTGTTTTGTGCTTTACTTTGCATTGTGAAAACAAAATGGGTGGAAACATGCAGATTAAGGGGTGGTAACATTATAATAAAATCGCCTTCCTACGTCACAAGGAGCAAAATCTGAACGGCTTGTTTTTTCACATGCTTCTGGGTTGTTAGATGCACCGGGGACCCAATTATAGCACTTAAACATGGAAAAAGTCAGATTTTCATGATATATCCCCTTTAAGTTTAGGTATTGGGTAGGATTATGGGATGCAGAATAAGGTCATGCAGAATAGGGCATTAATATGTGCATTATAAACAGCCAATATCCTAGTAATATGCATGCTAGTTAATAGTGAGAATTGGACCCTAAACAAACTCAAAGAAAGAGAGAAAGAATTTACTAAATCCTTAATGGCATAATTTTCAGTTGTACATATTTCAGTCAGTATTATCAGACAGCGTTTGAGACTGATCCAGTTGGGCTGAAGTTATTCACAGTGTAAATGATCTCAATAACCAGACACATGAGTCACAGATGATTTCATACCCTTGAGACTCACAGAAGTCTGGCTGGATCTGCTTTCTCCTCCTCCACTTCATCCTCTCATTATACTTTGTCTCAATTGTTTGTGTCATACGACGCGTGTTCCCACTCCGATCATTCTTGGCGAGACTAGACTGAATATCTGACAGAGAACAATACACTTTTGTGGACTGTTTCCTAACAAGACGAAACAACTGTAGTGGAATATTTCAGAAAACAATGCCATTCAAACTTTAAAGAGGACCAGTTATGCACATTCACAGTCTTAATTTTGATTTTGTGCTCTACTAGAACAAGTTTTCATGCTTGAATGTTCATTATTTTCCTCATATTCCCCATTGTTGCAGCTCCTCTCTTCCCAGTCTGTCAGTAACGCTCTGTTCAGTTCCTGTCTCTATGAAGCCCCTCCTTCTGAAAAGAGCAATGTGCTCTGATTGGTCAGCTGGAGCAGTGTGTGATTGGTCAAGCGCTTTGAGAGTGTTTGGGAAATGTCCCGCCCATTACCATAACGGCGAGTTTCAACACACTACTAACTAACTCAACCAGGCCCCGCCCCTTCATTTGCATTGGGCGGGAATTATTTAAATAAGGAATATTGTGATGTGTTTGTTCCCGGAAGAAAACTCAAGACTACAATGGAGGCGTTTCAGGGAGTTATAATAGCTCCTCTTTAAGTCTCAGCTTAAGTCCATAAAGATGGAGTCCAATGGAAACCATTGACTGTGGCAGATTCACAGATGAGGTCAAAGGTCAAACTAACCAAAAAACCACATCAACCTCGTTCAGACCCAAATGACTTAAAGTCTGGGTGATGTTACATCTATCGAGAGCTATAGATGGAAAAACACGCTCATGGGTCAAATTGAGCCACAAAAATGATACTCATAAAAACAAATGTATTTTAAAACCGATAAACACTAAACACTATTTTTGGCTCAATTATAGTTCAAATATGTACATTTTATGACTCTTTGATCAAACAGCGCTACACCCAGCATCTCTTTTACACGTCAGGCCGCCCACTTCCTCTCTCACGCCCTTCCTGTTCTTTATTTCCCCCCTAATATGAGCCTTCAGGGCTTCTCACAGGCCCTAATGAGAGAGATATGCTTTCATTCCCCTTGACAGGCCCACGCTAGCACACCTCATCATGGGCGGCAGGAGAGCAGAAAGCGTCCAGTGTCAGGAAAACACGGAGCACATGCTGAAAGTCACATGAAATGCTTTCACAGGCGTGTCCAGCGGACAAAAACAAGCCCTGCTCAGAAATAGACCTGTGTTTCCAGCACAGCAAAAGACAAGTCACCTTTATTTCTATAGAGCTTTATACGATACAGATTGTTTCAAAGCAGCTTCGCAGTAATAAACGGGAAAGTAAGAGAATCAGTGATGCAAACATCATTAAATATGAGACAAATTCAAATTCAAAAAAGACAATAGTGTCGTAATTCAGCTGGAGTCAGTTCAGTGTTGATCCAGTTCAGTTCAATAACTGTGTAAAGTTCAATCAATTATGAAACGAGTTCAATTCAGCTTCAAGCAGCTCTACTGTCGTTATTCACTTAGAGTCCGGTCAGTGTTGATTTAATTAAGTACAATAACTGTCAAAATTTGTCAATTATGAATCAAAGTTGAATCAGCTATACAGCAACTCTTCAGAAAACAGTGGTTTCATCATCCAGCTCAATTCAGTTCAAGTTTTGTTGTCAACCAACAAGTGTGGTAAAATCGATAATATTAATATACATAATCACAATCAAATGTATGGGACAGGAAACAGAAAGGAAAAGGACAGGAAAGAGACAAAAAAAGCAGATAGGAAAGAGACAGGAATGAGACCAGAAAAAGCCAGGAAAGAAACATGAATGAGGCAGGAAACAGACAGGAATGAGACTGGAAATAGACAGGAAAGAGACCGGAAATAGACAGGAATGGAACATGAATGAGTCAGGAAAGAGACAGGAACGAGGCAGGAAAGAGACAGGAATGAAGCAGGAAAGAAACAGGAATGAGGCAGGAAACATACAGGAATGAGACCGGAAAAAGACAGGAAAGAAACTTGAATAAGGCAGGAAAGAGACAGGAACGAGGCAGGAAAGAGACAGGAATGAAGCAGGAAAGAAACAGGAATGAGGCAGGAAACATACAGGAATGAGACCGGTAAAAGACAGGAAAGAAACTTGAATAAGGCAGGAAAGAGACAGGAATGAAGCAGGAAAGAGACAGGAAACAAATGGGAAAGAGACAGGAATGAGGCAGGAAACATACAGGAATGAGACCGGAAAAAGACAGGAAAGAATCTTGAATGAGGCAGGAAAGAGACAGGAAAGAAACTTGAATGAGGCAGGAAAGAGACAGAAATGAAGCAGGAAAGAGACAGGAAACAGATGGGAAAGAGACAGGAATGAGGCAGGAAACATACAGGAATGAGACAGGAAAAACAGGAAAGAAACTTGAATGAGGCAGGAAAGAGACAGAAATGAAGCAGGAAAGAGACAGGAAACAGATGGGAAAGAGACAGGAATGAGGCAGGAAACATACAGGAATGAGACAGGAAAAAGACAGGAAAGAAACTTGAATGAGGCAGGAAAGAGACAGAAATGAAGCAGGAAAGAGACAGGAAACAGATGGGAAAGAGACAGGAATGAGTCAGGAAACATACAGGAATGAGACCGGAAAAAGACAGGAAAGAAACTTGAATAAGGCAGGAAAGAGACAGGAATGAAGCAGGAAAGAGACAGGAAACAGATGGGAAAGAGACAGGAATGAGGCAGGAAACATACAGGAATGAGACCGGAAAAAGACAGGAAAGAAACTGAACGAGTCAGGAAAGAGACAGGAAAGAGACAGGAATGAGGCAGGAAAGAGACAGGAATGAGGCAGGAAACATACAGGAATGAGACCGGAAAAGACAGGAAAGAAACTTGAATGAGGCAGGAAAGAGACAGGAATGAAGCAGAAAGAGAAGGAAAGAGACAGGAATGAGGCAGGAAAGAAACAGGAATGAGGCAGGAAACATACAGGAATGAGACCGGAAAAAGACAGGAAAGAAACTTGAATGAGGCAGGAAGAGACAGGAATGAGGCGGGGAAAAAAACAAAGAATGGCAGGAAACTACAGGAATGAGACCGGAATAAGACAGGAAAAACTTGAATGAGGCAGGAAAGAGACAGGAAACAGATGGGAAAGAAACATGAATGAGTCAGGAACAGAAAAGAAACATGAATGAAGCAGGAAAGAGACAGGAAACAGATGGGAAAGAGACAGGAATGAGACCGGAAAAAGACAGAAAGAAACTTGAATGAGTCAGGAAAGAGACAGGAATGAGTCAGGAAAGAGACAGGAATGAGTCAGGAAAGAGACAGGAA
>VTFQ01000067.1:0-43880 GCA_036281575.1 Ancherythroculter nigrocauda
GGTGTTGGTTATGTTTTGATTATAATAATCATGTAATGCATGGTTCTCTGAAATCGTCCAATGTATAATAAGTTATAAGAAAATTTTTTTATTTTTTTTTTTAATAACTGTAACTTTATATTGCCAACACTGTGATACCACAGCTTAAAATCAAACAGTGCAAAGCAATCAATTAAGAAAAATTTTTTAAAATTCATCATTTATAAAAAAATGTTTGAACTACAGTATCATTTAGAGAAACAAAGACATCAAGAATCAGCGTATGAATCTTAACAACGGTGACAATCAACAAAAAAGATAAAAGATCAACTCTGAACATTATAAAACACACTACTAAAAGTCAACACAAAAACAACAGCAAAAATAAAGGCAAACAGTAATAATTAAAGAAAGTAACCAGGTAATTCAGTGACATAATTTATTCATGCCTCAATGCATGCTGGGAGTCATGGATGATTTTTTTTTTGAACCCAGCATGCATTGCAGCATGAAGCTTTTGATGTCACCATTGTTGAGATTCATGCACCAATTGTTGGTGTCTGTGCGACTCTGAGTGATTTAGAAGTTCAAAATGTTTTGCACACAAACTGTTTTAAAATCATTTTTTATCTGGTTGTCACAACAATGATGGATCTCATGATGTAAAATCACAGGGACACCAAAATCAAAAATATAAAACAATCTAGATTAGATTCTGACAAAGTTAGATCAATCAATTAGATGATTTTGAACATTAATAATTGGCTAATCTCATCTGATCACATTTTCTTTCGGCTTTTTTGCCACAACCGAATAAGAGTTTGGTTCCAAAACGCTATAAATCCATTTTGATTAATTTGAGTAAAAATGTGTTTTCTTACCAAGAAAGTGGCAAGATGAAAACCACTATTTCTGTTTCAAACTTTCACATAGCATCTTTTGGTTATAAAAACATTAAAAATTCAAATCTAGATTTTCCCCCCAAAATGCAATAAATACATGACACGTTTTTATTTTTATTTATTTATTTTTTCAAAATGCAATTAATCCATCAATAAAAGTTATTTTTCATATTGAAAATACACAACAAAATAAGTCGATTCACATATATGACAGCCTCTGAACTTACTAATCAATACTAATCTTATATACAGGCATTTGACTAAAAATACATTCAGTCGTCGCTCCCAAAATGAATTCAACGAGTCATATTGTTAAAGGGTTAGTAATAATGTCATTAATTACTCACCCTCATGCCATTCCACACCTGTAAGACCTTCGTTAATCTTTGGAACCCAAATTAAGATATTTTTGTTGAAATCCGATGGCTCAGTGAGGTCTGCATAGCCAGCAATGACATTTTCTCTCTCAAGATTCATTAACGTACTAAAAACATATTTAAATTGGTTCATGTGAGTACAGTGGTTCGAAATTAATATTATAAAGCGATGAGAATATTTATGGTGTGCCAAAAAAACAAAATAACGACTTACATACTGATGGCTGATTTCAAAACACTGCTTCATGAAGCTTCGGAGCATTATGAATCAGCGTGTCGAATCATGATTCGGATCGCCTGTCAAACCGCCAAACTGCTGAAATCATTGAGACTTTGAGAGCTGTTAATTCACGGTATATTGCTGTAGGCTACTTTCTCGAAAACGTCAAATATTACCCATAATGCACTGTTCTCTATGGTATATTACTGTTTTAATGGAAAACAGCATGTTATTGTCAAAATTTGGCCATTTTTTACAGCATTTTTTTTTTTACAACATACCTATTGTCATAAAAAATACAACATCATGCCTACTTCCAAATTCTCTCATCAAAAAGCTTTTTGTGTAATTTATGACATTCCTTTTGCAAAATAATATAATAACACAGGTTAACACATTGTTTTTATGGTCCACTTTAGACATTCGACTAAATTAACTTTGCAACTTCATGTCGGCTACAGACAAGTATTAGTAGTTGGTCTAATATCTGCTAACACTTTATTTTGTTGGTCTCCCAACAGACATTCTACTGCAACTACATGTCAACTTATTCTACTAACCCGTAACACCTAACCCTAACTTAACAGTCTACTATTAGTCAACTAATACTCTAATGAGAGTTAGATGACATGTAGTTGTAAAGTTAATTATAGTTAGTAAAATGTCTAAAGGGGACCATCAAAATAAAGTGTAACCAAAAGCAGTTGTCAAGCAAATAAATAAATAAATATATAAAAAAATTCACAGAAACAGAGACTGGAATTAAAATTTCTCAAAGATTCCACATAAACTCCATCTGATATTTGAATTATGATTTGGATGATGGGTGATTTAACCTTAATTACAACAGAAAGATGAACATCATTTTGACCATACATTCCAACTATTGAAAAAAGTATGTATAAAATGTTTTTTTTTTTTTTTTTTTTCTTTTCCTAAATGGTACAAAAAAGAAAAAAGATTCTTAGACTCCAAAACTACCAGTGAACAAATATTATTAAACCATTAGTGTTTTTTTATTTTAATACAGGGCAGAGTATTATTCAGTTTTATCCAGGCATTTGTAATCTAATATCTAAAGGGGTAACTGTGGCCCCTGGAAAAAGAATCTGCATCATGATTTTTCCAACACACTCCCAATTGATAAGAATCATAGATTTCCAAATGAAATTCACATTATACAAATTCATACAAAACTGCCACCTCTTAAAATAGTTGCATTTTCACATGAGTTCGGGTTTTTTCTTCCATATGTGTGGCAAGAGTGGAAATCATTGTGTCACTTGCAGTATCATCTATATTAACCAGTCTCTAAATGTATGTATACTGGCACTGCTCAAACTCTACCTATGATTTTAACATCATTTACCTTGTCTGCTTGCCTGATATTACCAGCTTAATTATTTGATTGTGCATGTTTTCAGTACCGACTGTGGCGTTCATAACCCTTGGCAGAGGTGAACAGCCTGCATCAATACAGATATGGACCTGAGGTGCACAAGGTCACAGTCTAGCAAGGAGGTAGGCAGCATTAAACAATCTTGTTACCATTCAGTACTGTCATCATTCCCCACTTGGCCTAAATATATGACACATCCTAAGACGTATACAGGATAGAATGAGGACGCTGCACAATTAGAAACAGGCAACTGATACAGCTCACTGAAGAGCTGCATTAAAAATCCCACAGAGAGGGGAAGGGCGGGAGGGAGGGAGAGGTAAACACCACTAACACAGTCATAGTGACTCTCACATTTCACCTGCTGATTACACTACATTTTAAAGTGTGGAAGATGTCGCATTTACAGTCTGTCTGGGATTTCACTACAGTCACAAAGCAATTCAAGTGAGGTAAGGACCACAACGAGCAAATCAGATCAGAAGACTCAGGGCGAGAGGGATGGAGAGAGAGAGAAAGAGGAGAAGGAAATCAAAGCAGGTAAAGAATTGAAAGGAGATATAAATGAGATGGGATTACTTTATCGAGCTTGGCAGGGGAAGAGCCTTTTGTGCACTGGGCTTCATCAGATCTGTGTGCCCTAAAGCCTCGCTTGGGTTACAAAGCTCCAGCACTTCAGGGACTTTCTACTTTACTTTGCATCCCTGAGAAATTTTCCCTCTGTTCCTCCCGGGAACATGCTTATGGTGGTTGGAGTTTTTAAAAATGCCACAGATTTACAACAATTGTATTCTTCCAGGGTTCACCATGTAGGTGCTCTCTGATGCGGTTTTAATGTTCTGCCTCCTTTAGGCAATGTGATGCCCTGCCAAATATAATCCATCCATGAGAAACATCCATATGCACCCCAACACACCTAGGACTGTCTGCAGCCTGAAAGCATGTTTTGCTACATGTTGCAGACCATTAGTGGTTCCATAGTGTGACCCTGGAGGAAGTGCAGCAGGACAGATCCATAACTTTTCATGATGCTAATAATAGCTGCCACTATCAGTACTGTTGCATGCTCAAACAAGAATGAATCAAGCCCTCTGGTCCAGTTTTCGGCCCCAGAATCACAATTGCATGGCAGAGAGAGAGAGATAGAGAGAGAGAGAGAGAGAGAGAGAGAGAGACATGAGAGTGTGTGCAGAGGTTAACCCATAATTACTGCTTTTGATTATCATTCAAAAAAATATATGCAATAATGAAAATAACTGTATAACTGTGTTGCAGTGGGTTTTAAATAAAATAAAATCTGTGAAAAAACTGGAACTAGAATACATTTCATGACTCAAAACTCTACAATAAATATTAATTGTAGTTTTAGCTCTTGGAACATAGTAGTCAATATATAATATATATATATTATATATATATATAATATATATATATATATATATATAGTCATAATATTATAACCTTTTCGACAAGACTGCAGTAGACATGAAAATTTCACAGTGAAAGTTCATTGTACTTAGAATAGAAAAAAAGTTGTGTGAACTCAAAATTTGATTGTAGTAAACTGAACTTACAACTTGCTTGGGTTGCAGCAGATTTCGAATTCTCAGCATGCTTTGCTGGTGCCAGGATGCTGGTAATGTGATTGTTAATGAGAGACACCTGCATACAACACTGGCCTTGTTCCGATTCCATGGCTCTCGGCCCCCCACATGTCACAAAAATTTAAGTTCTGCTAACTTAATATAACTAAAGTAATAATAACTTAATTTATGTTTTGAGGTAATAAGTTCCTGAAATGTTTGAGTATTTGAACTTATTGAGCTTATAAATATATATATATATATTATATATATATATAGATATATATATATATATATATATATATATATATATATATAGATATATATATATATATGTATAAAGCTCAATAAGTTCAGAATACTCAAAACATTTCAGGAAACTTATTACCTCAAAACATAAATTAGTTATTATTACTTTAGTTATATTAAGTTAGCAGAACTTAAATTTTTGTGACATGTGGGGGGCCGAGAGCCATGGAATCGGAACAAGGCCAGTGTTGTATGCAGGTGTCTCTCATTAACAATCACATTACCAGCATCCTGGCACAGCAAAGCATGCTGAGAATTCGAAATCTGCTGCAACCCAAGCAAGTTGTAAGTTCAGTTTACTACAATCAAATTTTGAGTTCACACAACTTTTTTTCTATTCTAAGTACAATGAACTTTCACTGTGAAATTTTCATGTCTACTGCAGTCTTGTCGAAAAGGTTATATATTATGACTATATATATATATATATATATTATATATATATAATATATTATATATATTATATATTGACTACTATGTTCCAAGAGCTAAAACTACAATTAATATTTATTGTAGAGTTTTGAGTCATGAAATGTATTCTAGTTCCAGTTTTTTCACAGATTTTATTTTTATTTAAAACCCACTGCAACACAGTTATACAGTTATTTTCATTATTGCATATAATTTTTTGAATGATAATCAAAAGCAGTAATTATGGGTTAACCTCTGCACACACTCTCATGTCTCTCTCTCTCTCTCTCTCTCTCTCTCTCTCTATCTCTCTCTCTCTGCCATGCAATTGTGATTCTGGGGCCGAAAACTGGACCAGAGGGCTTGATTCATTCTGTTTGAGCATGCAACAGTACTGATAGTGGCAGCTATTATTAGCATCATGAAAAGTTATGGATCTGTCCTGCTGCACTTCCTCCAGGGTCACACTATGGAACCACTAATGGTCTGCAACATGTAGCAAAACATGCTTTCAGGCTGCAGACAGTCCTAGGTGTTGGGGTGCATATGGATGTTTTCATGGATGGATTATTTGGCAGGGCATCACATTGCCTAAAGGAGGCAGAACATTAAACCGCATCAGAGAGCACCTACATGGTGAACCCTGGAAGAATATACAATTGTTGTAAATCTGTGGCATTTTTAAAAACTCCAACCACCATAAGCATGTTCCCGGGAGGAACAGAGGGAAAATTTCTCAGGATGCAAAGTAAAGTAGAAAGTCCCTGAAGTGCTGGAGCTTTGTAACCCAAGCGAGGCTTTAGGGCACACAGATCTGATGAAGCCCAGTGCACAAAAGGCTCTTCCCCTGCCAGCTCGATAAAGTAATCCCATCTCATTTATATCTCCTTTCAATTCTTTACCTGCTTTGATTTCCTTCCTCTTTCTCTCTCTCTCCATCCCTCTCGCCCTGAGTCTTCTGATCTGATTTGCTCGTTGTGGTCCTTACCTCACTTGAATTGCTTTGTGACTGTAGTGAAATCCCAGACAGACTGTAAATGCGACATCTTCCACACTTTAAAATGTAGTGTATCAGCAGGTGAAATGTGAGAGTCACTATGACTGTGTTAGTGGTGTTACCTCTCCCTCCTCCCGCCCTTCCCCTCTCTGTGGGATTTTTAATGCAGCTCTTCAGTGAGCTGTATCAGTTGCCTGTTTCTAATTGTGCAGCGTCCTCATTCTATCCTGTATACGTCTTAGGATGTGTCATATATTTAGGCCAAGTGGGGAATGATGACAGTACTGAATGGTAACAAGATTGTTTAATGCTGCCTACCTCCTTGCTAGACTGTGACCTTGTGCACCTCAGGTCCATATCTGTATTGATGCAGGCTGTTCACCTCTGCCAAGGGTTATGAACGCCACAGTCGGTACTGAAAACATGCACAATCAAATAATTAAGCTGGTAATATCAGGCAAGCAGACAAGGTAAATGATGTTAAAATCATAGGTAGAGTTTGAGCAGTGCCAGTATACATACATTTAGAGACTGGTTAATATAGATGATACTGCAAGTGACACAATGATTTCCACTCTTGCCACACATATGGAAGAAAAAACCCGAACTCATGTGAAAATGCAACTATTTTAAGAGGTGGCAGTTTTGTATGAATTTGTATAATGTGAATTTCATTTGGAAATCTATGATTCTTATCAATTGGGAGTGTGTTGGAAAAATCATGATGCAGATTCTTTTTCCAGGGGCCACAGTTACCCCTTTAGATATTAGATTACAAAATGCCTGGATAAAACTGAATAATACTCTGCCCTGTATTAAAATAAAAAAAAACACTAATGGTTTAATAATATTTGTTCACTGGTAGTTTTGGAGTCTAAGAATCTTTTTTTCTTTTTTGTACCATTTAGGAAAAGAAAAAAAAAAAAAAAAAAAAAACATTTTATACATACTTTTTCAATAGTTGGAATGTATGGTCAAAATGATGTTCATCTTTCTGTTGTAATTAAGGTTAAATCACCCATCATCCAAATCATAATTCAAATATCAGATGGAGTTTATGTGGAATCTTTGAGAAATTTTAATTCCAGTCTCTGTTTCTGTGAATTTTATTTATATATTATTTATTTATTGCTTGACAACTGCTTTTGGTTACACTTTATTTGATGGTCCCCTTTAGACATTTTACTAACTATAATTAACTTTACAACTACATGTCATCTAACTCTCATTAGAGTATTAGTTGACTAATAGTAGACTGTTAAGTTAGGGTTAGGTGTTACGGGTTAGTAGAATAAGTTGACATGTAGTTGCAGTAGAATGTCTGTTGGGAGACCAACAAAATAAAGTGTTAGCAGATATTAAGTAGACCAACTACTAATACTTGTCTGTAGCCGACATGAAGTTGCAAAGTTAATTTAGTCGAATGTCTAAAGTGGACCATAAAAACAATGTGTTAACCTGTGTTATTATTTATTTTGCAAAAGGAATGTCATAAATTACACAAAAAGCTTTTTGATGAGAGAATTTGGAAGTAGGCATGATGTTGTATTTTTTATGACAATAGGTATGTTGTAAAAAAAAAAAATGCTGTAAAAAATGGCCAAATTTGACAATAACATGCTGTTTTCCATTAAAACAGTAATATACCATAGAGAACAGGCATTATGGGTAATATTTGACGTTTTCGAGAAAGTAGCCTACAGCAATATACCGTGAATTAACAGCTCTCAAAGTCTCAATGATTTCAGCAGTTTGGCGGTTTGACAGGCGATCCGAATCATGATTCGACACGCTGATTCATAATGCTCCGAAGCTTCATGAAGCAGTGTTTTGAAATCAGCCATCAGTATGTAAGTCGTTATTTTGTTTTTTTGGCACACCATAAATATTCTCATCGCTTTATAATATTAATTTCGAACCACTGTACTCACATGAACCAATTTAAATATGTTTTTAGTACGTTAATGAATCTTGAGAGAGAAAATGTCATTGCTGGCTATGCAGACCTCACTGAGCCATCGGATTTCAACAAAAATATCTTAATTTGGGTTCCAAAGATTAACGAAGGTCTTACAGGTGTGGAATGGCATGAGGGTGAGTAATTAATGACATTATTACTAACCCTTTAACAATATGACTCGTTGAATTCATTTTGGGAGCGACGACTGAATGTATTTTAGTCAAATGCCTGTATATAAGATTAGTATTGATAGTAAGTTCAGAGGCTGTCATATATGTGAATCGACTTATTTTGTTGTGTATTTTCAATATGAAAATAACTTTTATATTGATGGATTAATTGCATTTGAAAAAAAATAAAATAAAAATAAAAAAACGTGTCATGTATTTATTGCATTTTGGGGGGAAAATCTAGATTTGAATTTTTAATGTTTTTATAACCAAAAGATGCTATGTGAAAGTTTGAAACAGAAAATAGTGGTTTTCATCTTGCCACTTTCTTGGTAAAGAAAACACATTTTTACTCAAATTAATCAAAATGGATTTATAGCGTTTTGGAACCAAACTCTTATTCGGTTGTGGCAAAAAGCCGAAAAAAATGTGATCAGATGAGATTAGCCAATTATTAATGTTCAAAATCATCTAATTGATTGATCTAACTTTGTCAGAATCTAATCTAGATTGTTTTATATTTTTGATTTTGGTGTCCCTGTGATTTTACATCATGAGATCCATCATGTTGTGACAACCAGATAAAATAATGATTTTAAAACAGTTTGTGTGCAAAACATTTGAACTTCTAAATCACTCAGAGTCGCACAGACACCAACAATTGGTGCATGAATCTCAACAATGGTGACATCAAAAGCTTCATGCTGCAATGCATGCTGGGTTCAAAAAAAAAAATCATCCATGACTCCCAGCATGCATTGAGGCATGAATAAATTATGTCACTGAATTACCTGGTTACTTCTTTAATTATATTTGCCTTTATTTTTGCTGTGTTTTTTTGTTGACTTTTAGTAGTGGTTTTATAATGTTCAGAGTTGATCTTTTATCTTTTTTGTTGATTGTCACCGTTGTTAAGATTCATACGCTGATCTTGATGTCTTTGTTTCTCTAAATGATACTGTAGTTCAAACATTTTTTTTATAAATGATGAATTTTAAAAAATTTTCTTAATTGATTGCTTTGCACTGTTTGATTTTAAGCTGTGGTATCACAGTGTTGGCAATATAAAGTTACAGTTATTAAAAATAAAAAAATAAAAAAAATATTTCTTATAACTTATTATACATTGGACGATTTCAGAGAACCATGCATTACATGATTATTATAATCAAAACATAACCAACACCACCTGTGCACAATTTTTTTCTTGGTTTATTTGCCATAACAAATGTGTCTTAAATAGACATGGTTACAACAGTATTGCTCGTCTTGTTCTGTTCTTGTATCTTTTCCTTCAGTGATTCTGCTTGTTAACAGCAGATGTTCATCACTAATGCTCAATCAATTAATCACTTAATTATTTCATTAAGTTTAACACTGCTTCAGTGTTTCTCTAACACTCTGTAGTGTAGACACATACAAGTGTTCATTTAAAACTGAAGATTTTGCTGTGGGTTAAAAGGGTTAAAAGTGTAGATGAAAAAAAAAAAAACTGAGTGAAACGTAATTTAACAGTAATCAACTGTTAATTAATTTACGGCAACAAACTGTAGAAAAACAGCAATTTACTGCCAACCCTGCTGACAGTAGAATGCCGTAAAATGAAGGAAAAAAACAGTAGTATTCTGTCAAACGTAACAGTCAGATTTACTATACGAAACAAGTTAATTTCACTGAATTATTAGTGAAAGTTAACAGAAAAAAGTTATGCGAACTCAATAACTGATAAGGAGAGTAAATATTGAACTGAAGTGTTTGTGTTTTTGTACAAGATGATATAGGAAGGATCTTTAGTTTAATTAATTCATTTTGAATTCATTTCTGATGCAGTGATAAGCTGTTTGCTAAGTACTTTAACACATGTGCTATTGTTAGCTTAGACAAGCTGCAAAGATTTGAGTTAAAGTCATGTTTTTAATTATTACACTATTATACATTAAGTGTTTGCAGTTAAGAAATATTAATTTTCAGTTGACTCAAATTAAATAAGTTCTCAGTACTAACGTTGTATAAATTTTTTTTTTTTTAAACTCAAACTGTTAGAATTAATCAGTTTCCCAAATGAAATGAGTTCTTTCCTTGGTAGTATTCCGGGAACATACCGTAAAAAAGTAGAGCTGTACATTTACAGTAGAGGGCTATAAATTAACAATATATTACTGACTACAACAGCTGCCAGTAGATTACCGTTATTTTACAGCACAATTTTTTACAGTGGAGACAAGGTTAAGCTTATGATAATTGCAAGGCTGTTTCATCTTCACTTGTAGGTGACAGGAGTCCAGGCCATTCAAAGAGGTTTTTAGGAACTAACAGCCTGTTGGGATTGAGATTATAAAGCAATAATGGCATTGCTTGGATAAAAGTTAGTGTGTAATAGAATGCAAAAAAAAAAAAAAAACAGAGTTGTTTATAGCACATTAGGTGTGTTCGATACTGACAAAAAAATATCTCAATATTTTCTGGGACTTTGCCGATAACAATGATCAGACAGTATTTTGCTGAGAATGTTATTGTGCTGGTAACTTGGCAGGTTTAGGACTGCCATGGATAGCTGACTCCTAAAGTTTTGTTGTTCTTCATATTTTGTGTGGTGGTTAGTTCACAGCAGTGACAACTGACCAGGGCGGGAGCCAGTAGGACAAGGGAGCCTGTTGTAGCCAACGGGACAACGGTCCCAGGTGGTGCCGAGGGAGTGAGGAGCCATGACAAAGCTGATTGGTCAACGGTCCGAGGTGGAACTGAGGGCTCAGAGGGATGAGACAGAGCCGGGCTCTAACACCAGGGCAGAGGTGGGGACTGGAAGCTCCAAGGCGGATCAGGGCTGAAGGGAGCTAGAGGAGCCAGAGCCAAGGGAATGGCTGGCTTCAGTGGAGCATGCAGAAGAGGAACACTGGGTGTGGATGAAGGTCTGTGATGGACAGGGATGGTGGTGATGGCGAACTCTCTGTGATGGACATGACTGACAAAACTATGGCTGGACAGGACCATCGGCAATGAAGGCATCTAAGATTCCGTGTTGGGCGGAACCAGCGGTGAGATGAAGACAGAGGTGATGAACATACATTTGTCCAGGAAGGGACCAGCAGCAGAGAAGGTTCGGAGTGGGAACAATACATCTGACTCCCAGTTAATCAGGCTTTCCTCTCATCTATCACCACCGATATTTCCACAGGCACGATTTTGTGGCAGGCTCACACGCTGGTCAGCGGGACCTCAGGCTTAGCTTCAGGGACAGACTTGGCAGCTGGCTCAGGCTATGTTGTGGGCTTTGGCTCAGGCTCAATGTCTGTGGTGGGTAATGGCTGGGTCTCTGTCTACGGTGGGCTCTGGCTCTGTATCTGTGGTGGGAATAGGCTCTGGGTCTGGCTCTGGGGCAGTGACAGTGGGGTGGAACCGGACGCTGGCTGCTGATCCTCTTCTACTTCTCCGACAGCAAAAGAAGATCCGTCAACCCACAGGCGAAGCTGATGTATTCAGCCAGCATCCAGCGGACATCATCAGCCGGATCTCGATGTCAAGTCTGATCCAAAACTCCTCCATGAGCATGATGTCATCACAGGTGGCGAGGTGGCTGGGGCTGAGGAACTCCTCCACATACTCCTCTAAGGTCCTTCCTCCTTGAAATATAAAAATCCCAACTTGGGTTTGGGTAAGCTCCCTATAGGGGGAATGGTTAATGGATGCTACTTCCACATCTTCACTTTTTTGGGTCCGGTACTGTCATGATTTGGGTCCATTGAAGATGAGAGAAGGTCAAGTTAAAGCTTCTTTTAACCCTTTGATGCATACGATCACAGTGGTGTGATCATTCTAGGCTGGTCCCTGGATCATACGATCACACCAGCGTGATCAGAATGTTCAGCGTGTCGCGTGATCAACCAATAAATTCAAATGTGCACTTACATTCATGTATTTTGAGAGAAGTGGATGAATTCACATGCTGTAAATCCAACAGATCCTAATCTCTGAACTGCGGCATAAACAAACATGGCGGTGCCCAACACACATATAGCTCAACTACCGCAATCATTATGAAGGTGTTTAAACAACAAAACACATTTACATACACATATTCATGATCGGAATATCAGATATTTCAGAATATAGTTAACAAGATTGTGAATATTTTGAAAGAAAAAAAAAAGGAAAAATGACATGGAAGCAATACATCAGTCATACAGTGCTGTTTGACTCTGCGGTGTGTCACGTGATAAGCAGGAACGCATCGCCATGGAAACAATAAAGTGATACATTCTAAATAATGGTCGCCTTGAGAAACTCACTCTGGGGGGTCAGATAGAATATTTTAAACTCATGTGTGTAAGGGTTAATAAAAAAATAAAGGCAGGTATTCCGCATGAGAGAACACAACATGACAGCGTGCAAAGCACAAACACAAACAATACCGGACAACTGAAAGGAGCACAAATAGAACTTAAATACACAGTGATAATATCAAAATAACAAACAGTTGTTATGATTAGATGACTGTTCATGACAACTGATGTCTGGCGGGAAATAAGGAACTAAGGAAACACAGGAAACACAGTAACTGATGAATGCAAACTAAAAGTCATTGAAAACAGAACTAAACACACAGACCATGACATGTAGTGTATGCAATTTCTATGAGTGTTTTTGTTTGTTTTTTTGCAAAGTGAGGTACATACTCGATATTGGGAGATTGCACCTTGTTAAAACAGCAATTACCATATTATCGTAGACGATAAATTGCACACCCCTACAGCATGTCATGCCATTTCTCATGCCTTCCTTCTATTTTCTTGCTTCTTGCATATTGGATGTTGCAGACACACAATGTGTGCATAGAAAACGAGACATAAATCATTGAACTGCATCTCACATCTCTTGGAGTTGTGGAGTCACACACACATTGTAGCATTAAGGCCATGATAAAGCAGTTGTTTCAAAAACACATTGGGTCTCAATGTCACAATAGTCTTGTGTTTGTTATTTTCCTTGACCTAGTTTTTGACCAAGAGCGCATGGCGAGTGAAAGTACACATAACCCATGTGCTCACATTCACGAGTTCACATATCCATATAATTAAATGGAGTAAAGTTTTGCGTATTTGGTGTGCTGTCCGGGGAGAGGGCTCCGAGCTCGGAATTTTGGCCCGAACCCAGAGTAATCCCCCCGGTGTGGTAAAAGTAGATAGAACTATAAGTGAGGAGATGGGGTGGAGGAGGGATGCTGATAAACTCTCAGATGAACAGAAGTCAGTCTGCTGAATTTATACCTTTTGACATTGGTTGAGTTGATTAACTGAATGCTCTCCACCTGTGCTAATTAGGTTAATTATCTGAACTTGCTCCTCCCGAATTTTGTTAATAAAACATCATATAAAGACAGAACAGGGAGCGCAAGTGTCGGAACCCCGACACGAAACCACAACTGAACTAGACATGAGTGCTGAGATCTGAACATCACACTCCCAAGAATGCTCGAGAACTCTCAAAACCATACGCTCACACAAAGACAGGATAAAATGGGAGTGTCAGAGCTCTGTCACAACACCAAGAAATAAACAGAAGTGACAGAACCCTGACAATGACTGCAGAAATCTTACAGTAATGCAAGAAATGAGTATTGCATTCACTTTAGTGTCACTTTCAATAACTGTCTGCTCATTTCCTGAATTTAAAGCCAAACAAAGTAGCTTTTAAAGGTACCTAGATATAGGTTAGATTTACCACATGCTTTCAAATAAGACATCTGAAGAGATATGCCTTTATGAGTTAATTTACTTCAGTTGGTCTCTTGCACAAAGGTGCATTCATGCCATGTCATAATTAACGTAACAATTTAAAACTGTAAAAAGCTTTCACTTGCTTGTAGAACTAGTAAATACAATGTGTAAACTTGTAAATTTCTGAGAGATATGACTTGTATTACCTGACTACTGAACATTTAAGGTGTGTTTGACTTGAAGCGGTACTGTGCAGACCGATTGGTGTAAGACAAGTACCGTAAATAAAGCATACAGAGCTTTATTTTACAGTTATTACTACATGGTGTGAACGCAGCATAATTTCCTTGGCAGGAGATGTTGTTATTGACAGCTCCTTAGTCAATCCACTTAAAAATCTGCAATTAGCTGTTTTTTAATTGGTTCTGGTCCTCCATTGATTTTATGTCCTTCCAAACTTCTTTAATTGAATGAGGTCACCTTATAAGTAAAAATAATCATGTCTGTATCCCCAAGCTAAAGAAATATAATAGAAATACTTGCACATTTCCATTCCGGGGGATTTTGATAATTATGATGATGATTTAAAAAGACAGCACTGCTCTGGTGGGACCAAGAGCTTTACTGTCTATAAGGTTTATATATATATATATATATATATATAAAACAGGAGATCCATGCTTTGCTGCAGATCCATGTTCAGTAAACTTATTATAAGACTTTGAAATGAATCTTCATTTACTTTTTATGTTTTTGGCTTGAAAGGTGACAACTGTAAAGCAACACATTCTGACAACTTCAGAGTCACAACAATCATGTTCTTTGTTATTGATTCTCTATGGTATCAGTAGCATTTATAAATTTTGATTTTAAAACATCTCTGGTAGTGGTGTCAATCAATTAAATAAAATTAATGAATCTCTTTTTTTGTAATTAATCATGGTTTAAAAGCATTTGCATGAATAAGAGCATTTACATTTACATTTATTCATTTGGAAGACTTTTATCCAAAGCGACTTACAAGTGAGGAATACAACAAGCGAGTCATCATGAAGAGGCAAATAGACACATGTTACGTCCAATGTCTTGTTTGAGTGTTTTTGTGCAGGAGTAGGTGTGGCCTGCGCAGAGGTCCTGATTGGTCTGGGCCCAATTAACTGATTCCTGCTCCCGTGATATAAGGACCACCCCAAACACCTTATGGGGCCGACTTTGTGCCATTTTGTTTGTTGCTTTGCTTTGTGTTCTTTTGTGTTTATGTGTGCTTTGTAGAGTTTGTTTTTGTTCAGTTTGAGTTATAATTTGCTTTTGTCTTCAGTTACCTTATGTAAATATTATTTGTAAATAACCTAAGGGAAGTAGGGAGTGTGACGCCATTTATTTTTGCATATATCTTTATTCTATGTTTTGAATTAAGGGAGTTAGGGAAGTTACTTTGTAATTTTCTTTGATGCGCCTTTTTTGTTGTTGTTGTTGTTTGTTTGTTTTAGGGAATTTAGAGGGTATTTAAATTATTTTGTTTTGTTATTTTGGCCTTGTCCACTCCTGAATTTAATCCCTTTGTTTGTTTATTTTTATTATATTGTGTTAATAAATCTACCTTTGTTGAAAACTTTATCATCGAGTGAGCACACATTCATTTATGTTACTGCTGGCCCTAGACGGTCGTAACACACAATAAGTGCTCACCATACAAGTTTCAGACATTGCTCAGAGTATCATATACAATAGAGAGGGATTAAAGGAAATGAAAGGATAGGTAATCATTTTTTCTTTTTTTTAAGATTAGGTTAAGTGCTCACGAAAGAGAGAGTTTTCAGCTGTCTTTTGAATGTTGCCAGGGATTCTGCATTCCAGATGAAGGCAGGAAGATCGTTCCACCAGCATGGAGCAGTGAACGAGAATGATCTGGAGAGTGATTTTGTGCCTTTCTGTGATGGTACCATGAGTCTTCGCTCCTTTAGTGAGCATAGGCTTCTGGTAGGGATGTGACTCGTAAAAATGAGTGGAAATAGGGGGGCTGATACTGTGGTAGATCTGTAAGCAAGCGTCAACGCCTTGATCTTGATGCAGCAGCAAGTGGTAGTGCAGAGAGATGAAGAGAAGCGTGACACAGGCTTGTTAAAGACGAGATGTGCTGCAGCGTTCTGAATCATTTGTAGAGGCTTGATTGTGCATGATGGCAGTCCAGCCAGAAGAGCATTGCAGTAATCAAGCCTAGAAATGACCAGGGCCTAGATGAGAAGTTGTGTTGCATGTTCTGTTAGAAAGGGCCTGATTTTCCTGATGTTGTATAGTGCAAATCTGCAAGACCGAGCTGTCTTCACAATGTGGTCTTTGAAGGTCAGTTGGTCATCAAAGATTACTCCAAGATTTCTGGCCGAATTTGATGAGGTAATTGAAGATGTACCTAGCTGGACGGTGAAATCATGCTTTAGTTGGATTGGCAGGGAAGACAAGAAGCTCAGTCTTAGCCAGGTTGAGCTGCAGATGTTCTTTCATCCATGCAGCTACTGTGGGATCATCTGGTTGGAATGAAAGGAAGAGCTGCGTGTTACCAGCATAGCAATGGTAGGAGAAACCATTGCCTGTATGATGGGACCAATTGATGTAGTGTAAATGGAGAAGAGCATGATCATATAACTCCTAGCCAAATTATGATGGGGAAAAAACAGATGCTGCGTTTATTGTGTCAAATATTTAAAAACTAAATCTAATAAACTAAAAAACTAGTAAAACCTAATATCTAATCATGGAAGATGGAAGAAACTGCATATATGCATAACCTGATTTCGCCAAGTACGACATGTCAAGAACATCGGTCTTTGTTGATCCTAAAACATTCAACCAGTCAAATTTGTGGGACAAGTTTACAGCTTATGTCAAGTTTAAGCTTACAATCAGGGTTCGGTGCTTCTACATCAGTGTTATTCACCTTTCATTTCCCTCTGATTTTAGGGATAACTTATGGGTAGGGTTAGGTTTAGGACTAGGGATATGGTTAGGACTAAATTGTCAGACAGAGTGTTGTTCCAGGATCAACAAAACATGTGACCCGTGCTGGTAAAATGAGTTGCAATGAGCAAATGTTCAAAAAATACTTATCCATAGGTTTCAAAGACGTCACTTCCGCTATGCCCGCCATCATATAGAGGGTATGCATCGACGTCACTTTCCCGCCGATAGCGCGCTCCCTCAGCTGGACTGAGTGGCAAAAGAAGCTTGTGACTGGATTTAATAGAGGAAACTGCGAAAATGCGAGTAAAACTGACGAATTACACTAAAGGTTGGAATTTAATGTGTTCCTTACAAATTGTCAAATAAACCTAATCCAGCCAGGAGTCGTGTTTTCTGACATTATATGTGCCTGATTTCGACGCCGGGGAAATACATAAAGCAAATCTGCCTGTGAATATTTTATATAACTACAATATAGGTAGGTTTAAATCCGCGTAATCACTTATATCAATGTTATATCGTCAATTGTCCAGCCTTAAAACATATATAGTTTTATAGTATAGTTTTTGTCAGTGTTGTTTATTTAAAAACACCCAATTATGCAGAATATAAGATGGAAAATATATCTAATTGATGAGTTGTCAACATAATATATAACAATACAATATATACGGTATGATTTTACCTCAAATCCAACAATTTGACACAAAATGATTAAATCCATGTTTATCTGCTGGAGTCAAGTTGTTTCTGTGAATTACAGCCTTGATAGCACACGTACATCTCGGAGACGTCTATTTGATGTGTGTGTTTACGTCTGGAAGACGTATTTTTTAGAGCGTTTGCTCATCTGCAATACGTCTATAGGACGTTTCCTGTCAGATGTCAAATAGACGTTTAGAAGATGTCTTTAAGATGTTTATGATTTAGAATGTATGTAAAACTGACATCTTAAAGACGTCTATCAGATGTTTGTAAACAGCAGATGCTTTCCAGATGAAGTGATCTTTAACAGACATCTTGCAGACGTATGTGTGCTATGATCCATTTGCTTCTTTTTTCTGTAGCTTTCAGCGGTCTTTAAATATATACCTCAGGGTTTGTGTCAAAGCTATTTGTACAGTCAATCACAAAGCTCTTTCCCGTTTTGGATGTGTTGTGTGTGTTTTCGCGACATTTACGCTGAAAACCAATGCTGCCGCTCAGTCTTTTGCCACTCAGTGGACGTGACCGCAGTCATAACGGTCGCACGTATGCACGTGACGTCACCGTCGACCGTTACGACTGCGGTCATGCCCACTGAGTGGCAAAGGACTGAAGGGGCTCGCACACCGGACGCGAAGCTCAGCGCTCGCCGCGTCTTTAAAATTCGAACGCATTGTTTTCTATGAGTGTACACACACCGGCGGCGACATTCGGCGCCTGTCCGCGGCGCCCAGCTACGACTCAAGGGGCTCGCACACCGGACGCGAAGCTCAGCGCCGCGACACGTCTTAAAATTCCAACGCATTGTTTTCTGTTGTTTTCTGGGCGCCGCGGACAGAATGTCGGCCGGTGTGTGTACACTCATAGAAAACAACGCGTTCGTTTTAAAGACGTGTCGCGGCGCTGCGCGGCACTGAGCTTCGCGTCTGGTGTGCGAGCCCCTTAAGAAAAAAATATAAAACAATGCGTTCGAATTTGAAAGACGTGTCGCGGCGCTGAGCTTCGCGTCCGGTGTGCGAGCCCCTTGAGCATTGGTTTTCAGCGTGAATGTCGTGAAAAACACACAAAACACATCCAAAACGGGAAAGAGCTTTGTGATTGACTGTACAGCTTTGACACAAAACCTGAGGTATATATTTAAAAACTGCAGAAAGCAACGACTCCAGGCAGAGAAATGTGTTTTTTTTTTGTTTTTTTTTTTTTTTTTGAGGTAAAATCATACCGTATATATTGTATTGTTATATATTGTGTTGACAACTGATCAATTAAATATTTTCCATCTTATATTCTGCATAATTGGGTGTTTTTCAATAAACAACAACACTGACAAAAAACTATACTATAAAACTATATATGTTTTAGGGCTGGATAATATGACGATATAACATTGATATAAGTGATTACGCGGATTTAAACCTACCTATATTGTAGTTATATAAATATTCACAGGCAGATTTGCTTTATGTATTTCCCCGCCGTCGAAATCAGGCACATATAAATGTCAGGAAACACGACTCCTGGCTGCATATCCATGGATTAGGTTTATTTGACAAGTTGTAAGGAACACGATAAATTCCAACCTTTCGTGTAATTCGTTAGTTTTGCTCGCGTTTTCGCAGTTTCCCCTGTAAAAATCCAGTCACGCAGAAGGTTCTTTTGCCACTCAGTCTAGCTGAGGAGCGCGCTTTCGGCGGGAAAGTGACGTCGATGCATACCCTCTATTTGTGTCCGGCCACAGCTGTCTATGTCTAAGTCTATGGTGACAGCAGCTACAACTACCAGAGGAAGGCCAACAAAACACTCTCAGAAGGTTCACACAAATTTACAATATGTCTGGGATATGTGGTGCTGTTAGCCGTTTTAACAGTCGTCAGAACTACAAATTTATTTGATCCCAAAGGAGTTAGATCAGCGGAATTATTGGCTTCATTCAGAAAGGACCACACCACTGGCAGCCAAACAGTAACGCACAAAATCATATTGTAAAACAAAATCAAATCAAATCAAAACAAAATCACATAGCAACTATACCTTAAAATCTCTGGTAATACCACCAAATATGGCACAAACCAAGTCAAAACCCATATCTATAAGAAAAATATATATTCAACTTTTTTCTGTGATTCCACAATTGTTTGTTTAACAATAATGAAACATACAGCCTCTATATTAAGGCCTACTGTAACACGGATCTAACATAATGTTACACACATCAGATTGTGTCACGGTTCGCAGATGCATTGGTTCCTTCTTGTCGCGTGCTCTGTGTTATGACCGCAGTGGGTGTGTTTGTGTTTGTGTGCGAGTGTGTTTGTGGGTGTGCCCAGGCCACGTGGGTGATCAGTGGACCCAGCTGCCACTCATCACTCTACCCACCTGCTGCTCATCACCTCAGTCTTTTTATACTCACCTCGTTCATCTCTCCTTTGTCAGATCGTTGTTTGGTGTCCTGTTCGTGGTTGTCTTGTCTGTTCCTGACCGGAGTCCCAGTTGTTCGTCTCTCTCTGTGGATTACTGTCTTCGTGCCTTGTCTACTGTCTGGAACCTGGAATCATCTCACCGCCACTCTTCAGTCACCACGTCACGTCACCAGCCGACCATCTCAGTCCCTGCGCCACCTGAAGCCTGCCCGTTTTCATTGACTGTGTTTCTGTTACTGCTTATTGTTGAATAAACGACGTTACTTGCATTTGCTTCCTGTAGTCAATCATGACAGAACGATCTGACCTAGGAGCGGAAGCAGCAAGCACTCAGCAGTCTTCACTGGAGGATTTCGTCAACAGCAGCATTCGTCGAATGGAGTCACAGGAGAGAAATCTCAACGAGAGGGAAGAGCTGTGCAGGCTCTCGTGGCGCAGGTATCCGAGCTCACCCAGCAAGTCCAGCTGCTTCGTGTTCCTGCTGCGCCGCCCACACCGGCCGTTTCCCCACCCACACAGCGAGCGTCGCCGCTTCGGAGCCTCGTCTTCCAGTACCCGAAGCTTATTCAGGTGAACCAGGATTTTGTAGAGCTTTTCTGACACATTGTACTATGCACTTTGCTCTGCAGCCCCGCACTTTCAGCACCGAACAAAGCAGAGTGTCACTGGAACGAGGAGGCGCAGTGGGACATGTTCCTGCATGGGTTGGCTGACCGTGTTCAAAGGGAGATCTACGCGCTGGACCTCCCCACCACGTTTAATGGTCTCGTCGACCTGGCGCTCCGGGTGGATGCTCGGCTGACCAGGGCCGAGCGGAGAAGTCCAGTCCACAGGAGTGAGGAAGTCCGGAGGTCCAGCGGCGGGGACACGGTCAGTCCTATTCAAGATCATGAGCCCATGCAGGTAGGTCGAGCTCGGCTTTCCCGGGAGGAGCGGGAGAGGCGGAGGTCCCAAGGACTTTGTTTATATTGTGGCAAGGCGGGACATTTCGCTTACAACTGCCCGTTAAAAGGGCAAGCCCGGCAGTAAGTTTGAGGCTACTGTCGGGTGGGATCTCCGCTGGAAAGTCCTCAACCACATCCACCCTCCTCCCGGTGAGATTGGGATGGTCACATCACCTTCACAACTGCAACGCACTTCTGGATTCCGGGGCAGAAGGTAACTTCATGGACCAATCTTTCGCCACCAAGTTCCACATTCCTTTCAGACCACTCACCGACAGAATCGCTGTTCACGCACTCAATGGACAGAGTCTTCCCACCATTTCTCACATCACTGAAGATATCACCCTGATCACCGCTGGCAACCATTCTGAACAGATTAAATTTTTTATTTTTGATTCCCCTCACACCCCCGTCGTCCTTGGTCATCCTTGGTTCACCAGACACAACCCCCGGGTAGACTGGGTCCAGAACTGCATTGTGGCCTGGAGTGAGGAGTGTCATAAGTCTTGTCTTGTCTCTGCTTGTTCGTCTGTTTCTGGTTCTGTCTTACAGGAGGAAGCAGTGGATCTGTCTACCGTGCCCGTTGAGTACCAGGACCTGAAGGAGGTGTTCAGTAAGTCCAGGGCTGCTTCTCTTCCTCCGCATCGTCCCTACGACTGTGCCATAGATCTAGTACCAGGGAAGTCTCCGCCTAAGGGCAAGTTATATTCACTTTCGGTTCCCGAAAGAGAGGCTATGGAGAAATATATTTCTGATTCACTAGCAGCCGGGTTCATTCGCCATTCCTCTTCTCCAGCGGGGCGGGGTTCTTTTTTGTGGGGAAGAAGGATGGTTCCCTGCGACCTTGTATTGATTACCGGGGGTTGAACAACATTACGGTAAAGAATACCTATCCTTTGCCGTTAATGTCTTCAGCCTTCGAGAGGTTGCAGGGAGCATCCGTCTTCACGAAATTGGATTTAAGAAATGCTTATCATTTGGTCCGCATCAGGGAGGGTGATGAATGGAAGACCGCCTTTAACACCCCTAGGGGGCACTTTGAATATTTGGTCATGCCGTTCGGGCTTTCCAACTCCCCAGCGGTCTTCCAGGCACTCGTCAATGACGTGCTGAGAGATATGGTCGATCAGTTCTTATATGTCTACCTGGACGACATATTGATTTTTTCCTCATCTCTCCAGGAACACGTACAGCACGTTCGACGAGTGCTTCAGAGGTTGCTAGTGAATGGGCTTTTTGTCAAGGCGGAGAAATGCGTTTTTCATGCACAGTCTGTTCCTTTCCTAGGATACATCGTGTCGACTGAGGGAGTACGCATGGACCCTGAGAAGGTTAAGGCTGTGGTAGATTGGCCTAATCCAGATTCCCGTAAGGCCCTACAGAGGTTTCTGGGGTTCGCCAATTTTTACCGGCGTTTCATTCGCAACTTCAGCCAACTAGCCTCCTCTGATCGCCTTGACCTCCCCCAAAACTACGTTCAGGTGGTCAGACGCAGCGGAAGCTGCGTTTGCCAAACTGAAGGCTCGCTTTGTTTCAGCCCCTATTCTCGTTGCCCCTGATCCATCACGGCAGTTTGTGGTGGAGGTCGACGCATCAGAGGTGGGGGTAGGTGCAGTGTTGTCCCAGCGTTCTTCCGCAGACGATAAGATGCATCCGTGCGCGTTTTTTTCACATCGCTTATCTCCCGCCGAGAGTAACTACGACATTGGTAATCGGGAGTTGCTGGCAGTCAAGTTAGCGTTGGAGGAATGGCGCCACTGGTTAGAGGGCTCTGGGGTACCCTTTATCGTCTGGACCGATCATAAGAACCTAGAATACATCAGAACTGCCAAAAGATTGAACTCCAGGCAGGCCGGTGGGCACTTTTTTTCGGACGTTTTGATTTTACTCTCTCGTACCGCCCGGGTTCCAAAAACATCAAACCCGACTCTTTGTCTCGTATTTTTGACCGTTCCGAACGCCCGTCTACTCCCGAGTGCATTTTTCCCGAGAGATTAGTTATCTCCACACTCACATGGGAGGTCGAATCGAGAGTCAAGTCGGCTCTAGAAGGGGTAACGCCTCCGCCCGAGTGCCCACCAAACCGATTATTTGTGCCGGAGGAATTACGGTCCATGGTCATTCAGTGGGGTCATTGTTCCAACGTGGCATGTCATCCAGGAGTCAGTCGAACTAAGTTTTTG
This sequence comes from Ancherythroculter nigrocauda, assembly GCA_036281575.1. Taxonomy (NCBI): domain Eukaryota; kingdom Metazoa; phylum Chordata; class Actinopteri; order Cypriniformes; family Xenocyprididae; genus Ancherythroculter; species Ancherythroculter nigrocauda. The sequence continues at coordinate 23,232 of VTFQ01000067.1, forward strand.
GTTAAGCAACGATTCTGGTGGCCTCTCATGGCTCGTGACGTTCGCGATTTTGTCTTGGCTTGCTCAGTCTGCGCCGTTGGTAAGACTTCCAATCGTGCCCCAGATGGGTTACTTCAACCGCTGTCAGTCCCTTCGAGACCCTGGTCCCATATCTCGCTAGATTTTGTGACCGCCCTCCCACCCTCCCAAGGGAACACGGTTGTTTTAACCGTAGTGGACCGGTTCTCGAAGGCGGCTCATTTTATTCCCTTGCCCAAATTACCCTCAGCCAAGGAGACAGCGGTTACGGTCATTGATCACGTCTTTCGGATTCATGGCCTCCCGGTAGACGTGGTCTCTGACAGGGGTCCCCAATTCGTTTCCAAATTTTGGCAGGAATTCTGTAGATTGCTGGGGGCGACTGTTAGTCTGTCATCTGGGTTTCACCCCCAGAGCAATGGTCAGACTGAGAGAGCCAATCAGGATTTGGAGCGAACGTTGCGATGTATGGTCTCCAAGAATCCTTCCTCTTGGAGTCAGCAACTCTCAATGGTGGAGTACGCACACAATACTTTACCAGTGTCGTCCACGGGCCTATCTCCGTTTGAATGCAGTGTAGGTTACCAGCCACCTATTTTTCCCAGTCTGGAATCCGAGGTCGCGGTCCCCTCTGCCCACGCCTTTGTCCAGAGGTGCCACCGAACTTGGACGAGAGCCCGAGAGACTCTCCTCCAAGTGAGGGAACGCACCAAGGCCAAGGCCGATCGCCACCGGTCAAGGCCTCCGGTTTACGTCGTCGGTCAAAAAGTGTGGCTTTCTACCAAGGACATTCCTCTCCGATCCGTTTCTAAGAAGCTTGCTCCTAAATTTATTGGCCCGTTCACTGTCACCAAGATCATTAGTCCGGTGGCAGTCCGCCTTAAACTTCCTCCAGTGTACAGGAGGATTCATTCCGTCTTCCATGTCTCCAAAATTAAACCTGTGTTTCATTCTGAGATTAACCCGCCAGCCCCGGTTCCCCCACCGCCGCGTCTCGTAGATGGGGAGCCAGCTTATTCGGTAACTCGTATTCTGGACTCTAGGCGGAGGGGACGCGGATTTCAGTACTTGGTGGACTGGGAAGGTTACGGTCCGGAGGAGAGGAGTTGGGTTCCTGCCAGGGACATTCTGGATCACACCCTTATCGAGGATTACAATCGACAGGTAAGGGAGTCGGGGAATGCCAGGAGGCATTCCTAGGAGGAGGGGTACTGTCACGGTTCGCAGATGCATTGTTTCCTTCTTGTCGCGTGCTCTGTGTTATGACCAGCAGTGGGTGTGTTTGTGTTTGTGTGCGAGTGTGTTTGTGGGTGTGCCCAGGCCACGTGGGTGATCAGTGGACCCAGCTGCCACTCATCACTCTCCCCACCTGCTGCTCATCACCTCAGTCTTTTTATACTCACCTCGTTCATCTCTCCTTTGTCAGATCGTTGTTTGGTGTCCTGTTCGTGGTTGTCTTGTCTGTTCCTGACCGGAGTCCCAGTTGTTCGTCTCTCTGTGGATTACTGTCTTCGTGCCTTGTCTACTGTCTGGAACCTGGAATCATCTCACCGCCACTCTTCAGTCACCACGTCACGTCACCAGCCGACCATCTCAGTCCCTGCGCCACCTGAAGCCTGCCCGTTTTCATTGACTGTGTTTCTGTTACTGCTTGTTGAATAAACGACGTTACTTGCATTTGCTTCCTGTAGTCAATCATGACAGATTGTTATGTTTTTCCCCAACAGTTAAAAACGTACACTTAAGACATAACAGATAATGTTTGGGTGAATACTTGCCAAGACAGATGTTTTGAAATACTGTAATTCTGTGATTGTTTTGTTTACATTAGTATGAGTTTGAAAATCACATTCCATTGGTTCAGACTCATGCCATCGAGAAATTGCTATGAATATTCACAAAGTTGGAATGCTTTACAACAATACCAAATTTGTGCTGAGGGGAAGTGCCAATACTCAAGAAGCGAGCACAGAAAAACAGCTTTTTTCATGGACAACGTACAAGTAAAGATACTTTTAGATGTTTAATTGCTATTTGGAGCATTGGGATTGTTTTGCCAGCACGGGTCACATATGTTGACCCACGCGTCTAAATCAGCAAAATTAGGAATAGCCTGCATATATTGAGTTCATGATTCAATATTATATTAGCTGATTTGGTATTTTGAACTGAGGTAAATCTACACCATTTTAAACGGTTTGAAAAAAAAAATGTTATTATGGCGAGCTGGATAAGCTGGACAATTTTTATGTTGTCTAAAACAGTCAAGTCAATGTTATTGATGATTGGTAGGCTATTATCAATTCAACTTCATGGTTTATATTATTAAATAACAAAAAAATAAAAATAAGTGGATTGCATTGAGCCATACTTTAGATTTTATAAAAACTATATATACAGGAAGTGGTCTGGGCCAGCTGAGCTTCACTTTAATATCCTTGTCACCATGAGATGCATTTTAAAACTAATGCAATCAATCAATCGCTCAAAGAAGTGCTGCAAGAATTGTTTGCACTGATCTAATACAAGGCAGAATTGGAGCTCTTGAAAAAAAAAAAAAAAAAAACATTCACCTGTGAGAGGATAAACCTGGAGTAACAAGAGGAGGTGGGGATGTGCAGCTGGTATTGGGGTGTGTTAGGAGAAGGAAAAGAGTAAACAGACACTGGTGAAATAGAACAAATGGCCCCTGAATGATGGTTTCATTACCACTGTCTCTGGACTCAAACAACTCCTTTCAGCATTTCAACTTCCTCCCTTTGTCTCCTTCTCTCTGCTGTACACCGGTGCTTTTCTACTGCTTAGTTTCTAATATTCTAAGTATATTACAGTTATACCCGATCAATTTTTGATTTCCATTAATACAACCATGTCATATATTGATTCAACTAAAGACATGCGGCATTCAATGGATTTATTGATTTTGACAGGGAAAGCTCTTTGGGTGGACACAAATTAAATGAAAATGTTTGATGCTACACAGGAATATGGCTTGTTCGCCTGAATGTGGAAGGCTTGCTTTTCTCCAATTAGTTAAGAGGGGTCACTGACATCCATTCCAATGACGAAAAAAAAAAAAAGGTACAGGGCTTCTTCTGCAAGCTTCAAATCCTAGCCAGCAGGTACAGTGTAGCAAACCGCAAACCACAGAAGTGATGAACTCCATCCACACCAGCTGCGCTGTAAAGTGTTTTCGTGCTTGCCTGGCTGTGTGAGGTTTTGTGTTTGCAGAGAAAATCTATCTTAGTTGTGACTATCCACAGCACTACTTAGGGTTGCACAACATCTGTGAGTAGAACTTCACCATTAGTCTACCACTGCCCACCATAATAGAGCCTTGGCCTCCCAATCATATTATTTGAGTGTTATTTTTCAGTCAAAAACAGAGACATCTGGACCAGCAGGTGCCTCTGTTCAAGCATCAACTCCAGAAAATCAATTACTATGTACTGAATGGGTATATGAGCCAACCAAGCATACAGTCCCAAAGGAGGTGTGAAGCATGATCAGTTCATAAGACACATATGTAATGCTTGATTTAGCTTGTATCACAGTTTCATAAGACCATTAGCTTGTCCTTTGATCTTGAAACAATATATCAGCAGAGTGCTTCATTTATGTAAACAATATTTTTGTTTGTATAAATGAATATAGTTTTATTAATCAACATGTAGAAAATAAAGAACAGAGATAAAGTAAAATTTAGGGGAAGACAGAGAAAGTTGCCCCTTAACAGCATGCATTTATTTGAATTTAACGGTGTATGTCCAGGATGATGACGCACCATCCAAATGATTATTAAGCAGAATAAATGGAAACATTTGCTAATTATATTATAATATATATATATTATAAATATTTTTACCTGAGGCGAGAAGCCTCCAGAGGTAAACTGACAACTGTCATCTGATTTTTCAGAAACTACAAAAATACCTTTGACAGAGAGGCTGGAGAACCTTTTATGAGCCCATAGAAGTTGGCTGTAGAGGCTTTGCAGGATGGTCATTTTGCAAAGTCCTCAGTCGTTTGGGCATCACAGGGGCCATCTACTCAAGAAGAGGGCCATTCAATCCACAAGCAAAGCCGCAGAGAAGGCCACAAGGTCGCTTTGGATTAAGAGAGCTGATCCGTGGACTGCTACTGGGATGCAAGTCGGGGCTTGATCAACCCCGGCTGGGTCACCTTGGTGATTGTGTATGATGTTGTGAGACCCAAAACACCCAATGATCCCAGGATACATCACTGAGGATGCATCTCAGTGCATCCATGAGATGTTTCTTGCATAAACTAATGTCTGGCTCAGCCAGTGACTCTTAGGAAAAGACTAGGTGACAACCAAGAATAGGTTGGTTGACTACTGGAGAGAGAGTTGACGGCACGGAAAGACAGCACCCGGGACAGAATGGGTTAGCACCCCAGCCTATGTCTTTTGCGAGAGAGAACCCAAACAAGCTACAGAAAGCCCTATAGAGAAATACTTCCAGGAGATCCCGAGAGGGGGGGAGGATGAGTTCTCCAATTATATGGACCAAAGGTTAACAACCCATGCAAACAGACAGATGACGAATGTGACGTGCATTTGCGGAAAGCTGTGCAAGTATCATCGTGGCCTAAAAATCCATCAGGCCAGAACAAAATGTTTGGAGCAGGAGAGTGAGGTGCAACACACAGGTCTTGAACCTGGTGAGACGCAGGAGGAGCCTGGCCAGGAGGCAACCCACAGAGCCCAGTCCCTCCACATACCAGAGCCTCCAAATCCCAACAGAGTAGTTCTGCAGCAGTGGATTAAGTGGCCCCCAGCCATCAAACGGAGTGAGTGGCTGAAGTTTGACGAGGATGTGTCCAACATCATCCAACCCACAGCCAAAGGAGATGCTGAATAGCTTCCTCCAGGACACAGTGAGCGATTCCCAGAGAGAGCAAGAGCTGGAGCCCAACAAAGCTCTCATCAGCCCCGCCCCCAACAACAGAGTTCAACTTGAAGGAACCTAGTCTGAAGGAGGTTGAGAAAATCATCAAGGCAGCTCACTCAGCATCTACTTCAGGCCCCAGTGGCATACCTTATTTGGTCTATAAGCGCTGCCCAGAGCTTCTCTGGCACCTTTGGAAGATTGTGTAGGTGATTTGGCGAAGAGGAAGATTTGCTGACCAGTGGAGGTGTGCTGAGGGAGTGTGGATTCCCAAAGAGAAGAACTCGAAAAACATCAACCAGTTTCGAACCATCTCACTACTGAGTGTTGAAGGGAAGGTGTTTTTCAGCATCATCTCACGAAGACTGACAGAGTTTCTCCTCAAGAACAACTACATCAACCCCTCAGTGCAGAAGGGGGGATTCCTGGAGCTCCCGGCTGCTTGGAATGCACTCGTGTAGTTACACAACTCATCAGAGAGGCCCATGAGAACAGAGGAGATCTAGTTGTCTTGTGGTTGGATCTGGCCAACTCATATGGGTCCATACAGCACAAGTTGTAAGATTAAGGACCTGATCCTGGATTACTACAATAATTTCTAGATGTGGGTCACTTCGGGGTCAGAAACATCAGACTGGCATCGCATTGGGAAAGGAATAATAACAGGCTGTACCATCACTGTTATTCTTTTCGCTCTTGCCATGAACATGGTGGTCAAGTCAGCCGAGGTGGAATGCAGAGGGCCCTTAACCAAGTCAGGCATACATACCTGTTACCTGGGCAAGGATGAGTTTTAAGCCCTCCAAGTCAAGGTCCATGGTGCTGAAGAAGGGGAAAGTGGTTGACAGTTCTGTTTTTCCATCTCAGGAACTGTCATCCCAACCATCATGGAGCAACCTGTCAAGAGTTTGGGGAAGCTCTTTCACTCCAGCCTGAAAGACTCTGCCACCATCCAGAAGTCCAACAAAGAACTTGGAGCTTGGCTCACCAAGGTTGACAAGTCTGGGCTGCCTGGTAGATTTAAAGCCTGGATCTACCAGCATTCCATCCTGCCCAAGTCCTGTGGCCCCTGCTGGTCTGGGCAGTCCCAATGACAACAGTTGAGACCCTAGAAAGGAAGATCAGTGGCTTTCTTCGGAAGTGGCTGGGCCTTCCACAGTGCACTGTATGGGACGAGTAACATCCTGCAGTTGCCCTTTAGTGGCCTCATGGAAGAATTCATGGTGGTACACACCAGAGAAGCCCTACAGTAAAGACAGGTGCCTTCCACCAATGCCTCTCTACTGATACAAAGCTCAACTATCCACCATGTATCATTACCATGCTGAAATCACGTGACTTTGGTGCTCCAAACTGCTGAATCAACACAAAAGATTCATAACGCTCTGAAGCTTAATGAAGCAGTGTTTTGAAATCGACCGTCAATATGTTGTTATTTTGTTTTTTGGCACACCAAAAATATTCTTGTCGCTTTATAATATTAATATTGAACCACTGTACTCACATGAACTGAATTAAATATGTTTTTAGTACATTAATGGATCTTGAGAGAGGCAAATGTCATTGCTGGCTATGCAGGCCTCACTGAGCCATCAGATTTCAACAAAAATATCTTAATTTGTGTTCCGAAGATTAACAAAGGTCTTACGGGTGTGGAACGACATGAGGGTGAGTAATAAATAACTTATTCATTTTTGGGTGAACTAACCCTTTAAGCGGCTGTTCATTCAGAAATGCGTTATTGCATTCTAAAAGTGAGACTCAGGCAGTGGAATGAGAAAAAAAAAGGCAAAGTTATTAAACTTTTTTTTTTTTGCTTTTTTTTACTTGACCGCTGTGTTTTTAGAATGCTGTTTCATGGGTGAGATTCTGCAAAAGACAGAGACATTGTGAAATTGTGAATCGGTCAATCATTCTGAAAAAATTGAGATTTTATTTTTTTGCCATATTGCCCAGCCCCAAACTTGGAGTTACAATAGACAGCATCACAGTGTCTCAAATTATGGATGTGTGGAAGATTTCAGGAATCCTTGAGACAGATAGTTCTATGATTCTACAATGGTTTTAATGTGAGACCTTTGATTTCTGCAGGAATAATCTACACATGTACATTCTTGTAGCATCTTTATGTTGTTTTTATTTGTTATTTTATTTTAAATATTTTTTTGCAGGCTTATTCTTTGCAGAACAGAAAACAGGAATGCTGACTGCATGTTTTATTAATGTTGAGTCGAACAAATTGTATCCTGCCCATAACAGTGTGAAGGACATCACTGTCTGCAGTTTCAGACCATTGCTGCCAATCATTTGCTTTTCAGCATTATCACCTCAGTAATGAACTTCCTTATTCCTTCCTTCCTTTTCTTCTTCATTCTTTGTTTTCCCTTCTGCAAACCTTTATCCATGACGGCTATGTGGAGAGTCAGCAGAGCATTTCAGAGGTTCAATCTCACAGATGAACAACAGCAGGAAGTCAAGCAGAACATTAGATGAAAGACAAATAATAAAGGAGAGAGAGAAAGACACACACGGAGAGAGCAAGATAACCCAAAGCCTGGATGAATTTTAGCTCAAATAGATTTCCACTGGTACTTAAGTGACACCTTTGAATCCATGAATCCATCCAGAGACCCATTGCATGTCAATACCCAATCAGATCTTAGCTTTCTCATAGGGCCACCAAAAAGTGCCAAGGCCTATTCCTGCTTTAATGGTGCAGGGTATTAATCCTCATCTACCATTTCAAAGAGACAGAAGACTATTACAAGCTTGACACTAATGAGCTGCACATCCATGAAACGAGGCCCAGCACTGCCAACTTCATTATCTGAATGAAGTGCTTGTGGAGCAGCAGAGAGCCCCACCAAAGTGAAGGGCCTGTCACAGCAACTTCTTATTACACAGATGAATGATAAGCTCTGGTGCCATACTCAGTTTGGGGGTTTGCATGTCTCCTGGAATGACAGAATCCCAGCTTGACTTTTAACAGGTAAGACAATAACAAACGAGGCTGGATATGATTCCTGGCTAACCGCAAAACAACAGGTTAATGGATAGATATTACCAATTCTTTTAACTGAACCATTAAGTTCTCTGCTTATGTGAAAGAAATTTACTTTTTGGACCACAAAATATTTTACCCCCTTGAAGGGATAGTTTACTCATCATTACTTACCCTCATGTCGTTTCACATCTGCATGACTTTATTTCTTCTTTCTTTTGAAAAATGTCTCCATCCATACAAGGAAAATAAATGTTGTTTTAGACCCTACTGATTTACTTTACAGGGGAAAAAACAGCATTCTTTAGATCATCTTTAAATATTCCACAGAAAAAAGCATGTACTACAGGTTTGGAATGACATGAGGGTGACTAAATGATGACATGATTTAATTTTTGGCTGAACTATCCATTTCAGGGTCTCTCACGGCTAAGACAATGCTAGTTCTCCATGCTAACTTTACATAAGAAGAAGGGATGCAGTGAGATGAGCAGAGTTTTGTCTTTTAAAAGTGTGACTGGCCTCGAGGTTTGCACAGCTGTGTTCTGTGTTTGATGGTCTGTTTATCCCAAGACATATACAGCATTTTAGCAGCCGCTCGGAACATACGTCACTGAGCACAAAGACTACACGTGCGAACTAGACACGTGTGTCAAGACATGTGACATTGGAGAGGTGTGCTGCTGCCTTGGGAATGAAAGCATGTAACAATGCTAATGTACCTTGTCTGTGCTCTGTGTAATGTTACTGATTCTTCCAAGGAAATTACAGATTTATAGTTTGCCATTTGCCATTGTGGAATACAGAAAATCTCTCTGCGTCTTTCAAACACAGTAAGCAGTGACATCTTCATAATAAAACAAAAAAAGCAACCAAAACCCTGTAATTTAAATTGAAAAATAGTATTAGTGTTAAACCATGCAAGAAAAAATGAAAGAAATGAATGTGTGCTTCTGGTTTGTGCAAGAGACAGAAAGGGAGGAGGCAGAAGCTAGTGGTGTCAAACTGTGAAACACCAGCTGTTTTTCAAACAATCCTGTTGATTTGTACAGTAGCCGCCCACAGGGGCTTTGCTCGGTGCTGGTTCCGTTGGTGCGTCGAACATTGTTATTACCTAACCATGTCTGCTGAGAACTTCTGGCCCTGGATTTCTGCCATTTCTTAAATAGCACAGACATTCAGTTAATTAGCCATCCAGCTTTCTTTCAGCAGTCTCACATCTAAATGTAAAGAATGCCCCTCTAAAATAAAGGTACCAATTTTCACCCCACCATGGCCAAAACCAGGCCACAATCACGCAGCCCAATGTTTCATCAGTTATACAGAGAGAATAGAGGCAGGGGCTTTCAACACAGTGTAGGTTATACATGAAAGAACTCCTCAAAGATGTGAGGCCTAAAAGCTACAAATGCAAAATATTTCATAAGGAAAACTACTTTTGCATTCTCTTTGCAGAGAAATCTTTCCAAAGTTGGCAAACAAAAGAAAAAAAAAGAAAAAAAAAAAAGAAGAACATAGAATTAGGTGTATTTCCATCAAGTTGTTTGAGCAGATGGTGGTGGGATTGGTAACCTAGTAACCAACAGTAAAGAAAACACCATCAGCAGAAACAGCCGATTAGTCACGTGGGTTTAATGTTCGCTATATCCGAATTTATTTAGCAAATGTGTTTCCATGTCCCATTATTCGCATTAACTTTTTCGCACAAGTCAAAATCCAGTTTCTGATGCGATACTTCAAAATTATCATAAAAACAGGGTGATGGAAAATAGCTACTTTCTTAGATCTTACAAATGCTACATATTATTAATTCCTTCTAACCTCCTTGCACATCCATTGTTGTTGTTTTCCCCTCATCATATTTTGTTTTATTATCATTTCCATTATCTTGACTGTCACTTGACGACACAACTGTGAGTGCTGCCACCTGTGGACCTACCAATTAGTGCAGTCAGTTGCAGGCACATGTATGGATGACGGACACAGATGATGACATACTTTCAGCTTTAGCCTGATCGCCTGATGCTGACTGCATGTATATTTGTTGTCTCCTAGCACTCATACTGATGGTGTCTTAATAAACTACACATGTTTTATTAACAAATTACGGGAGAGAGCAACGTTTAAAGGTGCCCTAGAACCCCTTTTCAAAAGATGTAATATAAGTCTAAGGTGTCCCCTGAACGTGTCTGTGAAGTTTCAGCTCAAAATACCCCATAGATTTTTTTTAATTGATTTTTTTAACTGCCTATTTTGAGCCATAATTACATATGCACCGATTAAGTGTGCGGCCCTTTAAATCTCCCGCTCCCCACCCCCGCGAGCTCTCGACAGCCTTAAACAGCAAACACAAAGTTCACATAGCTAATATAACCCTCAAAATGGATCTTTACAAAGTCTTCGTCATGCATACATCGATTTCTGAGTATATTTTATTTGGATGTTTACATTTGATTCTGAATGAGTTTGATAGTGCCGTGGCAAAAGCTAACATTACACACTGTTGGAGAGATTTATAAAGAATGAAGTTGTGTTTATGCATTATACAGACTGCAAGTGTTTAAAAATGAAAATAGCGACGACTCTTGTCCCCGTGAATACATAATAAATGATGGGAACTTTAACCACATTTAACAGAACATTAGCAACATGCTAATAAACATTTAGAAAGACAATTTACAAATATCACTAAAAATATCATGTTATCATGGATCATGTCAGTTATTATTGCTCCATCTGCCATTTTTCGCTATTATCCTTGCTTGCTTACCTAGTCTGATGATTCAGCTGTGCTCATCCAGACGTTTTGCCCTTGTCTAATGCTTGAACATGAGCTGGCATATGCAAATATTGGGGGCGTACATATTAATGATCCCGACTGTATGTAACAGTCAGTGTTATGTTGAGATTCGCCTGTTTTTCAGAGGTCTTTTAAACAAATGAGATTTACATAAGAAGGAGGAACAAAGGAGTTTGAGACTCACTGTATGTCATTTCCATGTACTGAACTCTTGTTATTCATCTATGCCAAGGTAAATTCAATTTTTCATTCGATGGCACCTTTAAATGATCTACTCAATCAGGTTTTATTAACAAAGTTCGGGAGGAACAACATTCAAATGATCTACACAATCAGCATAAGAGGAGGCCTGTAATGTAGCTGACTCACCAATCTTCCTCAACAGTTTTTTTTCTACATCCCCTCCACCACCCGTCTCCTCACACTCACCTGGTTACTATGCTAACCAAAGATATGGGGGGGTACTCTGGGTTCAGGCCAAATACCGAGCTAGGAGCCCTCTCCTCGGACAACATGCCAAATACGCATTCTTTTACTCTATCTGTTTATTTGTAAGTGTGAACTCATGAAAGAGGTATATCATCCTATAGTATCAGCCGCATTATGACACTGCTGTCTTACTGTCATTCATTGTTAATAAAATGAATGATTATCAAACAAATGCTGAAATTCCATGGTTCTTCCCTTTGGTAACACAGCCATATTAATATAATGATAGCTCTGTGTGCTGCAGTTTTTGTGTATGTATTATTCAGTCTAAGTGAATCATATGGACTAAAGTGAAAGCCCACCAACTGTTTGTGCAATTGTATCATTACTGACAGAGGAAGACCATTCCACCAAATGCATAAATGTAAATAAAATCTTTTTATCCTACACAGCAAAATCCCCAGAGTTAAATCAGCTCTGCTCAGAACATATGGTCCCTCTCTACATAGATTAAAATAACACTGAAGCAGAGTTAAAGTTAATTAGATAATATGCTGTTTGTGGAGTTGTTTAATTTAATGTATTTTATCTTCAGTTGATTTCATCTAAGGCTGTGGCTGGAAGTCATTTGTAGTTATTATTATGTTTCTCTTCAGTGATTCTTGTTAACAGCAGGTGTTCATCACTAATGCTCAATCATAACTTAATTATCTCATTAACTTTAACTCTGCTTCAGTGTTACTTTAACACTATATAGAGAAGGACCATATGTAATCTGAGCAGAGTTGGTTTAACTCTGGGGATTTTGCTGTGTATAAAGCAGTTGTGTCTCTGTAGTGATTTATGATCTTAAATATTAATATTTAGTATTAATATTAATATTGTGAGTGTGAGAGTGTCAGAGGAATTTCACCTTGACAGTAAAGAACAATCATGGAAGATTGTTGACTAAATTAGAATTATATAAATTTGATGAAGTTTGTCATCTGACCAATCTGAAGGATTTGTGAGATATCGTTAACTTGTAGAGTCTCTTACTGTATCATCAACACAAGAAAGACACAAGTGTAATAAAAGGATTTTATTAACAAAACCATAACTAAAAACTACTGAATGGATAAATTACAAAAAGATTGATAAATCCAAGTAAATGAGTTGGATGTTACTATGGCAGTTACGAGTTATCTTATGGAAAGATGAACTGTAGTTCCTCTGTAATGATGTAAACTTTATTCTGAATTCAACAAATTAATTGAGAGATTATTTGTTATTAACTGACATCAGCTTTGCAGAATCTAATGCAAATTAGATAATCATATACTGACAATATACACTAATGCCAAGGTCTCTGGAAAGAGGTTTGTTATGTGATATTTACATTCCGCTTGGTGATGTGCTGAGTCTGAGCAGCGGCGTCTTCCACTTTTTTGAGCTGGGCCACGTTGTAGTGGGAAAAAAAGGAGTTGGAATCTGTTTCACAGCCTTGAACATGAAGTACTTGTGAACATTGAACTCCTGGAGCACAGAGAAGGTCCTTATTCTGGAACACGCAGATGAAGGAGCCTTGAAGTTAAAGGTTGTAACGTCTGTGCAGACGATCCTTATAATCTGGAACACGCAAATGTAGGATCCCTGAAGAGAAGATTCTGAAGTTGGTGCAGAAGATCCAGGCAATCTGGAACACGCAGATGAAGGATGTCTCATGAGAAGATTCTGAAGTTGGTGCAGAAGATGCATAATTGGGTTATGTTGAACTTTTACCTATGCATTCATGTATGCCTTAATAGGTAGGCTAAGTTGTATATTTTGCATGTGCACAAACAGCACTCATTAAGTACAGTGTATACAGTTCTGTTAATAGAAATGGAGAAGATTTGCTCCATCTTTGTCTATTGTGTATCCATTTGGTCTAGAAAATACTTCCTTTGTGGCTTCAAGCCACATGGCAAGACCTGTTTGGTGAGTGAAGGAGGTCGTCAGTGGTCGTTCACACCTTGGGTGCAGGACTGAGGGACTGGGGTGAACAATGGGGGAAATGAACACTAAATCTCTTCAGAAGACTTGGATTAAACTGCTTAATTAATATGGATTGTTTTATGATGTTGATTTGTACTTTAAATGTTTGGTTGTGTGGACTTTCATTGCATGGACAAAAAGGATGAGAGAATATTAAAATGATTTCCATTTGTCTTCCGAAGATGAACAAAAGTACTATGGGTTTGGAAAGACATGTTAGTGAGTAAATGATGAATTTAATTTTGTAGGTAACTATCCCTTTCAGAAAAGAAAGCATAATAGATATAATGTATTATGCACCTGTTGTCAGCATTGTGATGATACTGACTCTAACCAAGGAAGGCTGCTTTCTGAACACATACTCAAAACATCCCCAGAGACACACACACGATGCATACATCCTCTAAAAGTGACCCAAATCTATCAGTTTCTCCCTTCACTCACTCAGACAGGTTCTGTACCTCTCACTCCCTGTTCTTAGCCAACTTTGTCCATTTCATCAGACTTCCTAAGTATTTTGCATACAGCTGTCAAAAGCTTTCAGTTCTACCTACAGTCAAACTCAGTGTGCTCCATTTCAATTTGTATTCAAATGAATTAATGCCATCACACATATTTCTGGATTACAAATATCATATCATTTTTTATAAAATAGGGACACATGCTTTTTAACATACCGTGAGCTCAACCGCTGAGTGCAGCCCTTCAAACAGTGAATATTCTTTAGCATAAAATGGATTTTCTTATTCAAATGAATTCCATGAAAAATATCAAATTGCACTGCGGCTTATGCCTGCATGAGTATCATTTGCTACAGTATCTGGCGAAGCACCTTGTGTATCTGGCTGCTTGTTTGTATATAAAGAAGAATGTGTTGAGTAACTGACTTTTGATCATTTCATCTCATATGAGCTGCATGAATATCTCTGAACCCTTCTCAAGAATCTCAAGTCAATTTGAACAGCGGATCCATCAGTACGGAGTCAGACATGTACATCCAAATACATTAACATGATTTGTGTCAAAAATCATTTGACATTTGTAGCACACTGTGAATAGATCTGTTTGAACTCATGAACGTTGCATTCGAGAGTTGGCGATTATAGTTGAGTTCAAAATGAGACTCTTTTCAAGTTTCAGTTTGACAGATTCCAACAAAAATGAGATTGTGACCCTGCAGTAGTAAAGTCTATATTTCATACATAAAGGGCTCTTAAGAACATGCTGATGATATTGCCTCTTTTAAAGAAAAAAAGCAAGAATGTACACTTAGCATTCATAAAATCAATGTACTTTAACCTCAATGGTTGCACTGAAATGAAAATTGTCATAATTTTCTCACCCTCATGTTGTTCCTGTAGAAGAGATTTTGCAAGTATTTCAACCATTTTTGCCCATACAATGAACATCAATTGGGTCCAAAACAACCTTTCAAACAGGTTTGGGATGACATGAGCATGAGTAAATGATGACAGAATTTCCCTTTTTAGCTACCCCATTAATGCTATTGAGATACCTTTTTGACACACTGTAAAAAAATAAATCGTAAAAAAAAAAAAAAAATGGTCAATGACTGTCAGCTACGGCTGCCAAACAAAAATCTTAAAATTAAAGTAAAATATTCTAATTTAAATAAAGTGTAAAAAACTTTAACAGAAATTTTCATTAAAATTTTTCTACAGAAAAACTCAGAATTATTACAATAAAACACCTTCACTGCAAAAAAATCTTAAAAAAAAAAAAAAAAAAAAGTATTAGGATTTTTTTTTTTTTTTTTTTTTACAGTGAATGTATTTGATTGTAATAATTCAGGAAATACCTGTAAAATAAGTGTTTTCAGTTTATTTAAATTAGGATATTTTACTTTAATTTTATGGGTTTTTTTGTTTGTTTTTTTGGCTGCCATTCATTTGACCGTTTTATCATTTAACTGTTTTGTTAGTGTTTAATTACTGATTACTTATGTAATTTTACATACATTTGTATGTAATTTAAAGTAAACAGAAAAAATACTGTATAAAAAATACAGTAAATTTTCTGTAAAAAAAAAAAAGTGAAATACTGTAATTTTTCATTAATGTCATAATACTTAAAATAACAGCCGAGTTGTTAATTTACATATTTGTTTGTAATTTTACAGAGTTTCGAGTATAATTTAAAATAAAAGAAAATGACCGAAAACTGATAAAAAAAATCAGTTATTTTCCATAAAATTTGGATTTTTTTTTACAGTGCAATTTTCCAAGAGTTAATTTTATTTATTTTATTTCTGACTACTATCTATCTATCTATCTATCTATCTATCTATCTATCTATCTATCTCTATCTATCTATCTATCTATCTATCTATCTATCTATCTATCTATCTATCTATCTATCTATCTATCTATCTATCTAATCTAAAACTTAAACTTCCAGACTGAAACCTTCAAATTTCAAGCTTTTAAAACTACTTCAAACTTTCTTGCTAGGCTTTTTCAAGCCAATTTAAAGTTTGTCTATAAACTTTTTTATCTAGTTTTATTTGTTCTTTGCTTATGAATGCATATTAATTAATTTAAAATCTTCTAAATCTATTCTAACTTTCTTGAATGTGTCCCGAACCTTCATCACACAGCCTGTCCACGGTCAGGCAGGGGTGACATCTTGGTCTCTTGATTATGACTTGATGCCAGATGTTTAGGCACCTCCCTTTAGTAAGTCCATGCCAGAGCAATTTGAGTCTAAGGAACAGACATGTGCCAGGGGCTGAGAGTGCGGCAGGTGCATGGGCAGATGGATTGTGAGGTTACCTCTGTGTCTGCCCTGATTAACGGGAAACTGTTTTCTTAACTTCTTGTGCTGAGGCTGCAGTCTGCTAAGTAGCACAGCCTGTCCTGTGGTGGTGGGCCTTTCCCTGCAGGACACATGGCTGTACTTTAAAACAAATTCTTGGACTCACCCAACACCTCATCTAGTATGGTTAAATGGGTCAGCAGCTCTCAAATGCACTTTAAATTGTGTGTGTGTGTGTGTGTGTGTGTGTGTGTGTGGTTTTTGTGGTTTACGAGGACTTTTGACCTGAATACGCACCAGCATTACGGGGACATTTGGGTTTATGAGGACACAGGCCATGTCCTTGTAATTCCGGCAATGTAGATGCCTTTCTCTATGTCCCAGAAGCACCCTCTCCAATTTTCGCGGCATGTCCTAATATACCACAAAAACCTGATTTTATACCATACACTGTGTATCCTCTGTGTACGAGAGTGCGCCCCTGCAGCCGGGTCCTGGTACTGCACCTGCGTCATCGAAAATTTGCATAATACACACAAGTGTAAGTTTTGAGGCCTGTGATTGGTCAGATCGGTACCGTTAGGCGGGAAATCACGAAACAAGATGGCGCCGATGGGGGGGCCTAATTCCGCTGCATATGTGCATGCGCAATGAACAACAAGCGAGTTAAACAAAATGGGCCGATGGGCGGAGCGTCACTCCGATGGATCTTAGGTATGTATAACATAGAGTAGTAGAAAATACTTATTTAAGTATTATTGCCTGTAATTTATCAGTTTATTAGTGAAATATGAATGATTAGTGATCCTCAATTAAACATATTCCTTAAATGTCATATAATTTAGTATGAAAATAACTTGAAAGCTGTTTACTCATGATTTATACAGCTCGTTAGCATATTTGTGATTAATGTAAACATGCATTAACTCGCGAGCTTATATTACAGATTTGTAATATTTATATATTTTTAAATCCTATTTATATGTTCACGCATACGTTTATCCGTATGGTAATCAGAGGTGTAGTCAAACGTCACATCCATTTCCTGTTTGGACCAGTCAGAAACCCTGCACGTGTGAAACCACCTGTGGACCTGATCAAAGCAACTATTATTTGAATGGTAAGTTAAACGGCTGTTTAATCGCTTCTCTAATAGCTTGTGGGTCTGTTTGGGTTGTTTATAGTAGTTTTGTAAGTTTTTCGCAGCTCGTTTTACAGTTAGAACGTAGCTAGCGCGTGATGCTATGGTGTTAGCAGACTTACAGTGATTGTGATTCTGTTTACAACTGGTTTTGATTGTAACTGCTACTTTGCTGATTGCATAAAATAGTTTAGCCATCATTATAACGCATTGCCATCATGACTACAGTCTGAAGGGGAGGGGTTTCTGTAAATATTACTACAGTTCTGCTTAATGTTAGTTTAAAGCCATCAGGAGTTAAAGAGATCAAAGATGTGCTCTAATTACTCTTGGCTGTGACAAACATGTTCTATACTAATCTTTTGAGCTGTCAGTCTCTAACACACACACACACACACATATATATATATATATATAATAATATAAAATGAAGACTTCAGATGCAAAAGCCTCTAAGTGCCATCTGAAATTTTCTACTAAAATGAGCATTCTTATCAAGCTTGTATGTTTAGGGTCAATAATTTCACTCTAATTGCAATGAAAATGACCTATTAATTGTCATTAGAATGAAATTATTGACCCTAAACATACAAGCTTGATAAAAATGCTTATTTTAGAAGAAAATTTCAGATGGCACTTAGAGGCTTTTGCATCTGAAGTCTTTATAATATTTTTTATATATATATATATATATATTATATATATATATATATATATATATATATATATATATATATATATATATATATATTCTTGCTGAATAATATGACAATTGAAATGTTCAGTATTTTTTCTGTAACAGCAGAGCAGACACATCAGATCATGGCTGAAGTGAAACGGCGAAAGAGAAAGCCCAAGCCACTGGAGGAGGCCATACAATTTTCAATTCAAAAGAAAGACAAAGATGGCCTCCAAGGCAGATTTATCAATGATTTTAAAGGTGAGTTCAGTGTTTAATGTTAAAGTGAAACTGTTTAACAAAGCTGTATCAGGTAATTTATTATTAAAGGTTAAATGTTACTCAAAGTAATAGGGCTGCCCAATTTTGGAGAATGCAGAAGTTAGATTGCGCATAACCCCTATAAATTAAACAATCATTGATAAAAATAAAATTTTTGATTATCTCTTTGCATTTATGATAAGATTTACACATGCATTTTCTCTCTGTTATTGACCTTCACTAAAGACATATGTGACCGTGTTTACGAGGATACTCGCCGAGAAGCACAAGAATTTAGTGCTTGAATGGTTTAAAATCGCTTGATTGTTTATACTGGCAGGACTTAAAGACACATGCAAATGATAAACTCTAACTGTATGATAGTTAAAGGGTTAGTTCACCCAAAAATGAAAAGTCTGTCATTATTACTCACCTCATGCCTTTCCACACCCGTAAGACCTTCATTAATCTTTGGAACACAAATTAAGATATTTAGTTGAAATCTGATGGCTCAGTGAGGCCTGCATAGGGAGCAATGACATTTCCTCTCTCAAGATCCATTAATGTACTGAAAACATATTTAAATCAGTTCATGTACAGTGGTTCAATATTAATATTATAAAGCCACGAGAATATTTTTGGTGCGCCAAAAAACCAAATAACGACTTATTAGTGATGGCTGATTTTAAAACACTGCTTCAGAAATCATAGAAAAATTGTGAATCAGCGTGTCGAATCTGCAGTTCGGAGCGCCAAAGTCACGTGATTTCAGCAGTTTGGCGGGTTTGACCCGCGATCCGATTCATGATTCGATACACTGATTCATTTATGATCCGAAGCTTCCTGAAGCAGTGTTTTGAAATCGGCCATCACTATATAAGTCGTTATTTTGTTTTTTTTTGGCGCACCAAAAATATTCTCGTCGCTTTATAATATTAATATTGAACCACTGTACTCACATGAACTGATTTAAATATGTTTTTAGTACATTAATGGATCTTGAGTGAGGAGATGCCATTGCTCCCTATGCACGCCTCACTGAGCCATCGGATTTCAACTAAAATATCTTAATTTGTGTTCCGAAGATTAACGAAGGTTTTACGGTTGTGAAACGACATGAGGGTGAGTAATTAATGACAGAATTTCATTTTTGGGTGAACTAACCCTTTAAACTTTGTAATTGATCCAAGAATCATGTGTGTTTTGAACCATGGGGCCTGGTCCGTACGGATCACAAATCAACTATGATCCCTATGACTTACTTGACATCGGATATGCACATCATGATACTGATGCTATATTGTTCAGCCCTATAAAGTACTGTTCATGGCTTTTATGCATCAAGCATCATACGTATTCATTATATATATCAGGTTGTGTGTAGTTTACACCTGTTTTATGAGGACACATGTTTTATCAGGACATTATAAGAACATGTTCTTGATGCCTGACTTAACTAAAGAATCTCAGTGTGTTGTTAGTTTGACAAAACCCTTGTTTACAAGGACGCTAATGATTACAGGGACACTGGGATGCACCAATATGTAATTTTAGGGTTGGTTGATAATAATCAGCCCAGCTGTTATACCTGTAAATAACAGCATTACTAAAATACAGGTATTGGTTTAGGCAAGTGCTAAAAAGAAGTACTTGTACTCTGAAGAATGTACTAACCATTTTTAGACATTCTAGTTGTCCTTTTTATAGGGTTCACCTAAAAAATGAATATTATTCCAAATTATTACTCACCCTCCTATGTGTATATGACTATCGTCTTTCAGACAAATACAGTCAGAGTTATATTTTAAAAATGTCCTTAGTCCTCCAAGGTAAAAAAGAAAATGCAGCCTTTCACAAATATTACAAACCTTGGAGGACTAAGGACATTTTTTAAAATAACTCTGATTGTGTTTGTCTGAAAAACGATAGTCATATACACCTAGGATGGCATGGGTGAGTAAATCATGGGACAACTTTCATTTTGGGTGAACTATCCCTTTAAGGTCCCCTTAACCTTATTTCCACCTTTAGGCTGAACAGTTTTAAGAATGGTAAGGAACAGTTCATTATATTTCCACTTGACTACAAACCATTCTCAGTCTGGAATTCTCATGATGGTTAAAGAGAATAAAGAGAATGGTTTGTCAGACAGTGGAGAAGCTCTAGACAGTGAGGAATTATTTCACTTCAATTTATGTGCATTGGTATACTTTTAAAGTTATTTAGAAGTAATTTGCAGTGATGATTTACTTCTCTGTTGTTGTTGTTTAGGGAGAGGTGTGTTTAGTTGTACCGAGTTTGATAAGGGAGAGTTCCTGCTTGAATACAGAGGAGACCTCATAAGCAAAGAAGAATGTGAGCGGAGGCAAAGAATATATCACAATGCCCTCAAAGTTTTCATGTTTGAATTTCGCTACAATGGAAAACTCCTCTGGTATGTACAAGGTTTTGATGTGTATGTTTATT
Organism: Ancherythroculter nigrocauda; assembly: GCA_036281575.1. Taxonomy (NCBI): domain Eukaryota; kingdom Metazoa; phylum Chordata; class Actinopteri; order Cypriniformes; family Xenocyprididae; genus Ancherythroculter; species Ancherythroculter nigrocauda. The sequence continues at coordinate 43,728 of VTFQ01000067.1, forward strand.
TACATCACATGATTCAAAATGTTTAAGTGTACTGGACAATTCAATTATTATTTGCGGCACAGTTTAGTGCATGTTTTGGTATATTATCAGTTATGTATTATCAAAGCTTGGTAATGGCCATACATCACAATGAATATGATATTTGATGGTCCT
>VTFQ01000068.1:0-25000 GCA_036281575.1 Ancherythroculter nigrocauda
CATTAAAAACGGGACATTTGGACAGCATTTCTCATGAAAAAGTGGAAAAGTATTAATAACAGCACAGATCATAATCAGTGAGCATGTTTATAAATAAAGTTGTTTTCTAAATAAAGTTTGAGGAAGCTTGGTGGTGACGACGTTGATCCGCGACTATGGTGTGCTGTAGTCCGTTTATAGCCTACTGTTAGCCTTTTATATATGACGACTTTATTTAGGCTTCAAAATCTATAAATGTTGTGTTAACTTGTAAAGATTATCTTGATAGACAAAACGTGTAAGTGCCATAACCCTTTGTTAAACACAGAGCTTATTTTCTGCGATTTTCCAAAAGTCTATGGGAAAAATGCATAGGCTTTCAACCGAGGGAACCTGTGCGCCACTAACTTCCGGGTTGGCCTACAAAAACGCGTCATCCCATTCGAGAGGGAATTGCGATACATATGGAAAATATCAGAAATGATCCAGAATCATTTCTCGATTCGCGATGCATCGATGTATTGTCCCAGCATGCAAAGGGCACTCCCTATATAATCACTAAAAGCTGTCACTCATCTTAGTTCATCGCAATCTCAAGCAGTTCTGTTACAATAAATGAAGCCGACTGCGCAATGAATCTCTTATTTACGTAATTGTTTGTTATAATGAGAGGATATTTGCAAGCGTGCAAAACCACTCACGGCTCAAAACGCCAATGCTAACTTAAAAACCTCTGATTGGTTATTGCGTACAAGAAATCAACAGATATGTTTGTGATTGGCTACATTTCTCAACGCTGCAAAAACACGTTGTAAACGAGATGCTTCGTTATGGAATGCAAATAGCCAAATCCACAGAAATAAGGTTTGCTGAATGACCAAACGATCATGCCTCACAATGCCCCCCCTTGTCGACGGGCCTGGCTGTGAATGACTGCACCAAATATTGGCCCCAAAAGTTCTCGAAAACGGGTGTAGTAACTCTAAATGGGCGTGGCTTTCTGATTGATGGATTTGTATGTTTATATATCTCTCCACAATGAAAGATGATGATTCCTCAGACATCTTGATCCCGGGCTCCTTTTGGCAAATGGCCAGATAAAACTAAAAGCACAGATGACTGGAGAAACGTCCCACTACTGAAAAGAAGCCCTTCTTTGGGAGGCAGAGGAAACCACACAGACCTTCCACACATCTAGAGCGTTGGTGCCTACAACAACTTTCAGATAAAGTGGTAAGTCCAGACTTGAGTCGAGAGACAGCTGCCCAGAGGTGTGTGACGTTTATTTGGATCACGCTCCGGAGGTCAACGAATCAGAGATCAGCCCCTTTCCACATGTGCCCGACACATGGCAGTTTATTTAGATCAAATTCCTTCAATTCCCCCCTGCTGCTAAGTGACCACCTTTTAAAAACACCTCGTGTTTGGTGTCTCGCCTTCTCTTCTTCTCCCGTCTCTGGGTTTCCCATCATGCCTGGGTACAATAGCAGCTTTCTTTCTGACACCGACTTTCCAGTTTAATATGTCAGGATCGGTCACATCCTGGTGCTGTTGGCCCCAGCTGTGACAGAAGGGCAGGATGAAGCGGGAACACCGAGTGTCAAATCTAGCGTTCTCCTGTGGCACAGAACACACACACTTGCACAAACACTCACATGCAAAGCCAAGCTACTCGTGTGAATCTGTCATAACGGACCCATTTGTGCATTATGAAACTTGGAATATGATCTTAGACGGGTGAAATAATGAGGTCATTGAGTTGGTGATGACATCACATGTGACTCTCAAAACTCTTCACAACCTCTCCATACAGTTCATGGTATGATCTAGTGTGCATACGTACATGTCAAAAAGTGCTACAAATATACTGTATAGGGAAGAAATGAATGAAATCTCAGCTCAAAGGGGGCAGCAAACTCAAAGTGAAATGAGGTAGAAACAGAGGAGAGTTAACATTTGGTCTTTCTTCAGTGCAGCTACTACAGGGAGGAGAAAGTAATTCATAAACCAAAGACACTAAAAATCAAGGAAAGTGATAAAGGGTGAAAGACAGGTTAAAAAAAAAAAAAAAAATCTGCATCTTCAGGTTCCTGGGTGTACCTAAAACTGTCAAAAGCAACCAGTAGTGAGAGATGTATGAACTGAAAACTGGACTGATTATAAGTTGGCTAAATCTAGAATTGTTTTTGTCACAAACATAACTTATTTTTAAGCTATAATAATAATTCACCACTTATATGATAAAAAACATACTTATATTCTTTAGCCACTACCAAAAAAACTAGCCTTCTATACCCCATAGTTCAAAAAAGGTGTCTGGTCTGTCCTCCCAAATACTTTACAAACAGTTTTCTGCCATACAAAGGCAGATCTGTTGTCTGTCTGACCACATCTTGGCTTTGGTTCATGAATTCAAGGATAAATGGCTAAATGGCTGATATATTTCTGAGGTTCGAGTCTGTGTGAATTATCTTCTCTCTCTTAGGAGAGCTAACTGTAGCAGATGGACTGGAAACTAAAAAGTTATTATGCATTTCTGTTCCGCACCCTGAAACAATCATTCCCCCATTAAAGACACATTAAAGTCAACACAAAATCAAAACTGGCCCTATTTACTTTCAGAATATATGTTCATGGTGTTAAAGGGTTAGTTCACCCAAAAATTTCTGTCATTAATTTCTCACCCTCATGTCGTTCTGAACCCGTAAGACTTTCATCCATCTTTCTGAACACAAATTAAGATATTTTTGATGAAATCCGAGAGCTTTCTGGCCAACTGATAGACTCCAACATTATTACTGCTTTCAAGGCCCAGAATACGGTGGCCCAGTAGTGCACAACACAACGAAATTAAAAAAGCAAACATAAGTTCAAAACACAATGAAATCGAGCCACAACACAACGGAAATGCTCCCGACCACTAGGGGGCTCTCAGAGCTCGGTAAAGTTAGTTTTTCTTGCCAATGTTCTATAGAGTCGGCAGTAATATCAATACCACGATTAGTTTAAACAGTATGTAACCACCGTATATCGACATGAAATATTAATTCAATATCACCTACGTGCAAAATAGCTTCATATTTATACTTGTGAATGATTTGACGCGCTACCACAGCGCATGATGAAGGGAACGTTTGCCAATTCCACCAAGTGGTTAAAAGTGGTTATAATTTGTATTCATTAAAATCACTTTTAACATTTAAAAACAGACATATTCAAATTCCAAAGCTTGTCAGTCTTACCAACAGGAACTAACAACCTTTGGAATTTGAACATGTCTGTTTTTAAATGTTAAAAGTAATTGTAATGAATACAAATTATACGTTTTAACCACTTGGTGGAATTGGCAGATGTTCCCTTCATCATGCGCCGTGGTATCGCGTCAAATCATTCACAAGTATAAATATGAAGCTATTGTGAACGCACTTGATTTTAAATTAATATATCATGTCGATATACAATGCTTACATACTTAAAACTAATCATGGTATTGATATCTTTGTAAAACTGTCGACTTTATAGAACAGTGGCAAGGAATAGTAATATTACCGAGCTCTGAGAGCCCCCAAGTGGTCGAGAGCATTTCCGTTGTGTTGTGGCTTGATTCCATTGTGTTGTGGCTTGATTCCGTTGTGTTGTGGCTTGATTCCGTTGTGTTGTGGCTTGATTCCATTGTGTTGTAGCTTGATTCCGTTGTGTTGTGGCTTGATTCCATTGTGTTGTGGCTTGATTCCATTGTGTTGTGGCTTGATTCCGTTGTGTTGTGGCTTGATTCCATTGTGTTGTGGCTTGATTCCGTTGTGTTGTGGCTTGATTCCATTGTGTTGTGGCTTGATTCCGTTGTGTTGTGGCTTGATTCCATTGTGTTGTGGCTTTATTTCATTGTGTTGTGAACTTATGTTTGCTTTTTTAATTTCGTTGTGTTGTGCACTACTGGGCCACCGTACCATAAGGCTCGTAAAGACATTGTTAAAATAGTCCATGTGACTACAGTGCTTCAACCTACGAGAATACTTTTTGTTTGCAAAAACAAAACAAAAACAACAACTTTATTCAACAATTTCTTCTCTTCTCTGTCAGTCTCCTACGCTGTTGACGTTGTAAACGCCGGTTCAGTATTGTGCGATGCTGTACACTGATGCAGGAGCTGGCCAATAATGAGCCGCTGTTCTGACATATAGAACCCGGAAGCGTTTACAACGTCAACAGCGTAGGAGACTGACAGGGAAGAGAAGAAATTGTTGAATAAAGTCATTATTTTTGTTTGTTTGTTGCACACAAAAAGTATTCTCATCGCTCGTCGCTTAATGTTGAACCACTAGTTGCATGGACTGTTTTAACAATGTCTTTACTACCTTTCTGGGCCTTAAAAGTGGTTATGACATTGCTATGTATAGGGAGGTCAGAAGCTCTAGGATTTCATCAAAAATATCTTAATATGTGTTCCGAAGATGAACAAAGGTCTTACAGGTTTGGAACGACATGAACATTTTTGGTTGAACTAACACTTTAATGTGAACGATTCATCAATGCACACTATTATTATATTAAAAACTGTCCAATAGAAAAACTTGCTTTGCCTCTGCAACACTCTTTTTCAGTCAAGGGGTCAAGAAATACACCCTTATACAGGCAAAAGTCATATCTTTCCATTGACAACCATTTGGTAGTAACAAAGTATTGCATTTTTTTGTATGCAACATATATACATGATAAAAAAAAATTTGGGTCCATCTTGGTATGTAACACCCATTTTCTCATGACCATTTGTTAAAATCAAACCCTACATTTTTCTCATAGAATCGTGTTTAATTGGAACCAACATTGCATTACGAAAGTAAAACAGGTTTGTCATTTCATGTTAACTTTAAAATAGGGAGAGCAAGGAGACATTTCCAATGGTGAGCAAATTTACAGACGCTAAGTTTATGGAGTGCAGATGACAGAAGGTAAATGTGGGCAGATGATGTTTAATTTTTAAGAACACATACTATTAATAGAGCGTAAAAAATGATGTCAGGCATCTTCTGCGGTGGTTCACCACAGCCCACAGCATCTTATGATGTGGAACGGTCTGGACCAACCCTCATGTCATTCTTCCTCCATAAAATTATCTGGCCATTATTTGTTCAGTATTCAGCCCACAAATGTTCCTCCAGTTCAACTAATCATTGTCTAAAACGGTCCAATTACAGCTAAAGTTGAAGACATAGAGTGAAATGTTTAACTGGAAAAGTGGGGATTGGTTTATTATCCAGTGTAGAGCAATCCAGTGTTGTTTTTGTTGCCGTCTTTGGAAATGGGAGTGGATGGAAGCGGTCAGTTGTTAGTTGTGTTGTTTTTGTCAAAAAGAGAGAAGAGGCGGCGGCTTTGAAGACAGTTTAAGGAGAGAGCAAAAGGAACCTTGTCATGTTTGAAAGGACATTTCTCTAATTTGTAGGAGGGTCAGACACAGAAATATCGAACCACTGACCTCAGGGGGAAGGGCAAAGGAAAGGAAAGCAACTCAAACAAACTAAAGGACAGAAAGAAACGAGGGGGTAGAAGCACAAGCGCCATGGCAACACATAGAAAGAGGAAGAAAAGAGTTACCCATAAGTAGACGACGTTTCACCCGCTTGTCCACATCAGCTACTGACGTGGTATTGAATTCAGAGCTCTCAATTGCAGCCTCATCTTTCTCTAAAACACAAGTGACAGGGGACAAACAGGGAGGAGTAGGTTAATGAGAAGCCCAATGTCCATCGCCCGCACAGACAGCCCCGCTACAGGCCGACCCGCCTCTGGCGACACGTGGACGCCTGGACGCGGGCTGCCTGACCACCTTGGCGTTTGAGCCCAAACCAAAGCCAAGAGGTGTAAAGCCATGAAGAAGCGCAAAAAACCCTGTTAGAGTGTTAATCACATGAACAAATAGATAAATAAAAGTATATCAAGATCTCCCGAAATAAGAGGGGGGGGGAGGGAGGGCGAACATGGGGACATGGGAGGAGCTTAACAAAAGAGGGACAGGGATTGAATGGGGGGGGGGGGGCTGAGACTGACAATAAGAAGCTGTTTCCGTTGTAGTTCGTCTTCCATATCAAACGGCCACTTGTTTACCTCAGTGACAGAGAGGACGAGCAGTGGAGGAGGGAGAGAGAGAGAGACAAGGGATACAGAAAAAGAAGAAGAATGGATACAAGTCAAAAGACAAACTGCATGATAATGAGATGATGACAAAACAGGACACTCAGTGACAGAGACGGAGCTGAAAGGAAGATGACATGAGAAGGATGGAGGTCTCATGGTGGGGTCCATGAGAGGAAGGTGGGGCATGCCGAGAGGTGGATGAATGACAGAGTCTGGGGCAGCGCTGGTTGCCTGTTTGTCTATGGAACACATTACAACTGGCTTGGACAGTCGAGTCAATGCAGAAAACCACTTTCCGAGCGTAGGGATTTGCCAGGTGAGTGTTGTGATGTGGGTAATGGCTTCTGAGCATGCACATACAAGCACAGAATTGGTGTTAGAGCGGAAGGGGCGGAGCTCTGGGCCAATCCTGAATGGGTGGAGGGCCAATCAGGATGTGGATGCTTGCCTTAAAGGGACAGTTCACCCAAAAATGACAGTTCATGGTGTTCCTAACCCGTTTGACTGTTTTAGATATGTCCACGCTGCTTAAATGAAAGGGGACAGAGACTGTTAAGCTCTAAGAAGACAAAAATGCACCATAAAAGTAGCCCATGTGAGTTGATAGTGGTGTCATAAGATGAAAATGGCAAAATTTAAGTCGCTATTTGCTGAAAGTAATCTTATGGCACTTTTCCACTGTGTGATATAACTCGGCTTGGCACGGCACGATACGGCTAGGCTCGCTTTACTTTTGGTTTGCTTTTCCACTGCAGTTTAGAAAGTGGGTGGGATTATAGAGTGATCATCATAGTTGCGCTGCCTCTACTGCTGTGGATCCGCTCCTCGGCTACCAATGAGAGGAACGTCTGCACCTCATCTACTGACCACGATACAGCCATTTCTTTTTTTCTAAATTGCGTTTGACGATGTTTAAAGCAAGTCGTTTAAAAAAGTCATGCGAACAAATGATACTGCAGTGGCTGTTACTGACTATTTAAATCTAGCAGGTTTGGTGTCTCGTGTTTCAAATCCAATGATGCTGGTTGTGACGATTCTCTCTGACCAATCAGTGATTGATATCGGCTCGCTTGGAACCGGAACCGAGGTGGTACTATTTAAGTGAGCCGTACCATGCAATACCGAGCTGTACCATGCAGTGGAAAAAGTGCCATTATTTGCATTTGCATACGTTCAAATATGGTGCGATAAGATGCATCACACCAGGTTTAATGTCATTGACATGGCCAACATGTACTGGTGTGCCATATTTGAATCTACAAGGTCAAACTTTGTGTGAGGAATGGGACAAAATTTAAGCCGCTATTTGCTGAAACTCATCTTATTTGTGTTTGCATACATTCAAATATGACATGTCATAATTGATGATGTGCCATATTTTAACGTAAAAGTCAAAATTGAAATGGCCGACTAGTTTTATGGTGCTTTTTTGGAGCTTGACCGCATTTATCCCAATTTACTTTTAATTGTATGGAATAAAAAAGCAGCATGAACATTCTTCCTAACATCTCCTTTTGAAGTCATACTTTGGGTGAACACTCCCTTTAAGATCAGGCACTGAAAGTCTGTTTGTCCTCCCCTCTTCAGTCACAGATTGGACTAATGTGCGTGTTTACAGAAATCTGTCTGGACTATTTGTGTGTTTATGATTTGCATGTATACAGACTTGGCTCTGACTGGCCTCTTTAGAGGACTCCACCAATCAGAGGCTGGAGTGAGTGTGATGTCACAGAGAAATTAAATAAATAAATAAGCAAAGGACAAAATAATCAATAATCCACTACCTCTAATGTGACTACAGTAACCATAAAAAGCACAGGGGTTACTATTAATATTTTTAACCAATAAAGAAGGAAAAACAATGAAATAGAAAGATATTTCACACGGACAAAATCATGCAGGCGAATGACAGCTCGTGCGTTAGTGTGACAGGAAGAAAGCGAGAGTGCAGGGCAAAGGAAAACATGCAACTGGCATGAAAGAGGGACGCTCTAAATGAAAAAAGAGTGACAGATGAGAGAGGAGTGGAGGCCAGTTTTGAATTGTTTAGTGACTCTTTTTATTCAGGGTTGCAGATGGGGGTTGGTTCATGCTTGTTGTGGGGGACAAGGACGAGAAGATGCCATTGGCTGGCTGATTTCAGAGAGGTCAGGCAGGGGGCGGGACTGGTGTACAGATTGGCTGGTCAGAGGGGATGTTGTTTTCTGATTGGTGGGGGCTCTACCGCTGATCAGGCTGCAATTGAGAGGTGTGTTTAACCCGTTTTACCCTTTCTTTCTTGCATTCGTTAGTAGATTTGCTTATAAACCACTTTATTCCAGTCAGAATCACTCTTTAAATTGCAGACAAGACAGGCAATCAGTAACTTTCACCAGAGAAGCAGGAGGAAGAGCAGGGAGCCCATGAGACACGAGCGAAAGGGGGATCCTAAAGGAGCGCTAAACACAGGGAAAGACCAGACCCACACAGCACAGCTAAACACACAGACCACAGCGAGGGTCCAGAGAGACAGAGAGAGAGGAGGAAGAAAGGAGGAGGGAGACAGGGATGGGGTGGGAGCAGTCTCTACACTCCTCTTCTGGTCCCCGCGGCCGTTTGGTGTCGCTCCGTGGAGGCTGGAAAGGAAGAGTTGATTGAGTTTGACGGGAGAGAGTTTGGCTCCGGGCTCTAAGCTGCCAGAGAGAGACGAACCAATCCAGTGTACGGCAATCAGCAGGTACAACAAAACAGACTTTTGTGTTTATGTTTCTGCGGTCAGTGGAAATGTGCGTGTACTGTGTCAGTTGACAGTGTAACCCAAAACATGATTGGTCAGGACACAATCGTACAAAATAAAGCTGCTTAACAGTATCATGTTCATTTAAATGATGGTAAATGATAACTATTTAAAGGGATAGTTCACCCAAAAATCAATATTATGTCATAATTTACTCACAATCATGTTATTTCATAATTACATTCAATAGCGGATTGGAATAAGAATAGCGGATTCGTAAACACCCGATTGGCCATTGTGTTCACGCGCTCAACAGATATGTCTGTGATTGGCTACAATGATCAACGCACGGGAGCCTTTGAAACGCTTTCAAATGTTCTAGTATGTAGGGCCCTATAATTTCCGCGATCACAGAATCGCGGACGGAATCACGGAATCCAGTAATAAAAACGGAATTTACTATATAACACGGAATGTCACGGAAATTGTCAAATTTTTGATGAATGAATTAAAAGCAGGTCAGTACACGTAAATTAAATCGCGATAAAGACTAGTGACTGAATATTAAACCGCAAAAAGACTATTTAAACATGAATCCTGCATGCCTGTGTGACTCTGAAATGAATGATGCGGAAGCGCAGTTTCATTTACCTCACACACAATCACGCGGGCGCACGCACGCTGAGGCACATGTGACGCTCGCAGTGTTTTCGTCCTCTGACGCCTCACTATATGAACGCACGAATTAATCTCCAGAGCTGCTCTGAAAGTCACTTCATCAGCATTTAACTGCTTCATTTGAGAAAACTACCATCATAAACACAGAGAAACTCAAAGCTCTAGGCAAACCGTCAAAATAAAAGTTCGATTTAACTTGACAGAAAATATTACTGTTGTACAGTAGAATTTAGATAAATTAATTTAATAATAAATTATTAAAATATATTTTAAACAATAATCTCAGTGTTTCTTCCATGTTTTAATTTTAACAGTAAAGCTCTGTTGTGCAGCACATTGTTTGACAAAAAAAGTTTAATTTCATGATTAAAAGATAAATTAAATGGTTTGCGTTCATTTGATTGCCAGAAAAATTTAATTACACAACAGAACTTCTGGAGAAAAAAAAAAAATCATAAAAATATATTTTTTAATTAATTAATATTGTTGTTTTTAAGAATTCAATTAATTAGACATGCTTTTTGATTACTAAAATTTAATTGAACCATTAAAATGGAGTCAAAAAATAAATAAAACGGAAAAAAACGGAATCCAGAAAAATTAAAATAAAACGGAATTTGAGAAAAAATAAAACAGATTTTATAGGGACCTACGTATGCCTCTGTGTAAGCGCTCAGTGAAGAGCATCACTGATGTCTAATTGCAACATGTTTCTGAAGCGTTGATCATCCAATCACAGACATGTCTGTTGAGTGCGTGAACACAATGGCCAATCAGAGGTGTTTACAAATCCGCTCAACAGCACTCAAAGCGTCACATTTTTAAAAATCGCAGTAGCGGCTTGGTATCGAAGTTGGTACTTTTGACAATACTACCTTCTTCAGAAAAAAACGCAAAAAGAAAAAGCCAACGGGGTCCAGAACAGCAACGGACAAAAACATTCTTCAAAATATCTTACAGGTTTGTAATGACATGATGGTGAGTAAATGAGACAATTTTTATTTTGGGATAAACTATCCCTTGAAATGTGTACTTCATTACAACATTTTGCACAAAATCTAGTAGTAGAATATTTAGTTTCAACTGAATGATTTGAGTTCATCTTATGTGGTTGTACATTAAAGACAAAACAGTAGCATAATAAAAAACCTCATGAGGGCTGCCATTTTGAGATCACATGACAAGCCTAAAAGTACTCATTTTATCTTGGTAAACCTCCTGTTATTGGACAATTTAGACTGCGGACAAATCAACCAGGTACATATGACAAAAAATAATGAGCTTTTGCATCCATGCAACTACTTCCGAGACGACTGACAGATTGGCACAACATAAACAAAAAAGTGACCCTTTAAATATACTTCTGACGTCAGCCACTGGAATATCTTGGCCTGGGTGTGAGGATCTGATTGTTCACACTGCAGTGCAGTAAAACACATATAACATGTGTAAAGTGTTAATGTAAATGTAAGTCGAGTGTAAATGTATTTCCTGTGCGCTTCACATGACTGATGACCCTTCACTGGCTCACAAGCCCATGTGAGCCCACTAAACCCACCTGCTACACCAACTACAAAGTCTCTATCCTCACATTTACAACGTTTCAGTCCCAGCTCATGCGCACACACTCTGTCTGGAAGGTTTTATGCTTAAGCACAGCTTGAGTAATGATACCAGCTGATCTAAATGTCAAACTTGGGGTGTATGAACTCTCGTAACATAAAGAAACTAATGATGTGGTAGCTGGCCTTCAGTTTGAGGAGTTTGAGGAGACAGCAAAGACTCATGAGAGCCAAATGACATAAAAAAAATAAAAAAAAAAGATGCTCTTTGGAAGTTTTTCCTTAACTTAAGCACACATGCTGGCATAAGAAATTGTAAAAGCCAGTCAAACACTGCAGAAGTCATGAGGTTCACCCTAAGAAAACAAGCATAAAAATTAAACTTACCTGCAGTGTCATTTGTCTTCCTGAATTTCAAAAAGAAAGAGTGAGTTGAGAAAGAAAGAAAAACCCTTTTCTTCTTTATTTCTGAAGTATCGCCCCTGGATGCAGCCGTACCCGCATGGCGTATAAAGTTTTCCCTTTCAGCAAATATGGCAGAACTCCACGGGCCGACTGGTTGGCTTTTCCACCATTATCAGGATGATGAATGTGTTTTGCACACGGAGAGTTCAGCGATGAAATTTCCATCATCAAGCACATCTTCCCAAACCGACACAAGTACACACATCTCTCTCTCACCCAACCCACCCTTTTCTCCAGCTTATGTAGTTTTGCTAGAGCAAAGATACATCAGAAGTCTCATTGTCTGCTCTAATAATCAAATGGAGCTGTGTGTGTGTGTGTGTGAGAGAATGAGAGCATGAAAGCCAGAAGAGAAGATGAATGACCAAATTAGCTGTGTCACTCCCCGAGTGTCAGAACTAATGGGCTTTTCCATCATTGAATTAGCCACTAACTGCTAAAGCAAGCACTGCAAATTACCGCCATCCCTGAACCACAAGGATTTGATGATTTGTAGATGAGAAACACGAGGTCGATCTCAGAGTTTTCTTTTCCCGCTATTGTCGTTGATGTCAAATCTGTCATATTTGAATGTACGCAAATGCAAATGCAGCCCTTAATTGTTTTAGGTAAAATATTCACTTCTCTTTTCCACATACAAAATGTAGGGATGCACAGATAGTAAAATTCTGGCCGATACTGATACACCAAAAATGATCTTAAGGTTTAAAAAAGTCAAATAAAGTGCCAAAGTAAAAGAAATAATTAAGTTTAAGTGCACATTTTAAGACAGCAAAGGTAATCTAATTGTACACATAAAAATGCTGGGGTTAAAAACAACCCAAGTTGGGTTGAAAATGGACAATCCCAGCAACTGGGTTGTTTTAACCCAGCAGTTGGGTTAAATGATTAAATGAGTTTTATTTAACTCAACTATTGCTTAAAAATGACTGTATTGCTTGCTTAGAATGAACCCAAATGTTGGAATTTAACATTTATTAATATGTTTAATGAATAGTAATTAAACACACTAAAAATGCTGGGTTAAAAACAACCCAAGTTGGGTTAAATATGGACAAACCCAGTGATTGGGTTAAATGTTTGACCAACCTGCTGGGCAGTTTTATTTAACCCAAATATTCTTTAAAAATTACTATACAGCTGGCTTAAAATTAACCCAAAATAGGTTTATTTAAATTAAAAATCTGACACATAATTACTATAAGCAACACTAATAATCAAAAGGTGAACATTTATTAATAAGCATGTTTATTATTTAATTATTATTTATTAAACATATTAATAAATGTTAATTTCCAATACATTCTGGGTTTATTTTAAGTGAGCAATATAGTCATTTTTAAACAATAGTTGAGTTAAATAAAACTACCCAGCAGGTTGGTCAAACATTTAACCCAACTGCTGGGTCATAAAAATCCAATCGCTGGGTTTGTCCATTTTTAACCCAACTTGTATTGTTTTTAATGCAGCATTTTTTAGAGTGAACAATAAACATTTATTAAATTGCTAATTAATAAATGCTCACCTTTTGTTGCCTCTAGTAATTATGTGTCTGATTTTTAATTTCCAACCTATTTTGGGTTCATTTTAAGCAGCCATACAGTCATTTTTAAACAATAGTTGGGTTAAATAAAACTACCCAGCACATTGGTCAAACATTTAATCCAACCACTGGGTTAAAACAACCCCATCGCTGACTTTGTCCATTTTCAACCCAGCCTGGGTTGCTTTTAACCCAGTGTGTAAAAATAGGCAGAAATGTGCAATATAATAAGCAACCTATACAATATACCATTTATCCCTAGAAAAAGCAAATCTCATTTGCATTTGTGTGGATTCAAATATGGAGCGTTAAGATCACATCAGATTCATTTGTGAACACAATTGAGATCTGAGACTATTTTTTATGGTGCTTTTATGTTTGTAGCTCAACAGGTTCCACTAATTTTCATTATATGGAAAAGAGACGTGCAAATCTCCTTTCATGTTCCATGGAAGACAGAAAGTCATACGGGTTTGGCACAATATGAAGGTGAAATTTTCATCTTTGCACAAACTATCCCTTTAAAGTTTTTGCTTTATGAGTGGAGCATGCTACAATTGACATGCGTATGTTTATATATCCCCGAACCACAAGGAAGCAGTTCGTTCCTGGATGCCACATGGGCTGGTGTGTGGGGTGTTCGTCTCTGAGACGTGAGGCCAATCTTTGGGGTTCGTCGTGCCAGAACCCAATGCACTCTCTCACCGCAGCGCGCAGCGTACCGAGACTCTCAGTGCGGAAACCATGATATGGACCTCTCGACCGGCCTACAAAAACTGCTTCAACAAACACTCTGTCCAATCTGTCAGAAACAGCCCTGCACTTATAACCCTGGTAAAGCTCACTCACCTCACTCTCTCCCTCACGGCCATTGTGTAAACACGACAAGGCTGAGGTTTCCATGAAGAACTTTGCTAGAAAAGCTAATTGTATATAAATGACCAGGCAGTGTGTGTAAGAGAGAAAGTGACTTACCAATGCAGGTCTTGCTGTCCGAATGCAGGGCATATTTCTGATGACATCCACACACGGGCCCCACGTCGGTGTCATCGCACGTGTGCTGGCAACCACCATTTCCATAGTTACATGTCACTGGCAACACACAAGAACTGTGAGGAGGGCTAAAAAGAAAAGTGTTCCTCCACGGACACCCCTTTAATCAAGGTACACATATACACTTCAGTCATGGACAGATGGGGAATAAAAATGCTAAATAAAACGTATATAATCTTGTATAGTTACACTCTTAAAAATAAAGGTTGCAAAAGAGGGGTTTGCAGCAATGCTAAAAACATCCCAATTTGGGTTGAATATGGACAAACCCAGAAAATGGGTTGTTTTAAATGTTTGCCCAACCTGCTGGTTTCATTTAACTCAACTATTGTTTAAAAATCACTGCATTGCTTGCTTAAAATGAACCCAAAGTATGTTGTAAATTATCATCTTATTTTTAATTTCCAACCTATTTTGTGTTCATTTTATGCCAGCTATATAGTGATTTTTAAAGAATAGTTGGGTTAAATAACTGCCCAGCACGTTGGGCCAATATTTAACCCGACCGCTGGGTTAAAACAACCCAATTGCTGGATTTGTCCATTTTCAACCCACCTTGGGTTGTTTTTAACCCAGCATTCTTAGAGTGTTCTATGGATGTTAAAGGTTCTTTATAGAACCATCAATGCCAATAAATAACCTTTATTTTTAAGAGTGTAGCAAAATAAATAGGCTTAACAAGAGAGGACAAAACACATCCAATATCTTTTGTAGATGTCAAAGAGACTGTTGGACAACGAGACTGTCCAGATATTCCACATCTAATACGCCTACATTGTGCAATACTTGGACGAACAGGGGTTTCAAGGACTTTGATTTTCCCACTAGTATTAAAAATAGAAGAATGACAAATCGTAGATGAAAGTTCTCCAGATGTTCAGGCCAGAGCCACAGCACTATAACTTATATGTCCTTGACAGTTCAGTGGCTAAGGTGGTTTGTTTAAGGGGAGATCAGTATTAGAGGACAGACTAAAATCAATCTGTAAACCTGTTGTTTAGCTTTGATGCCACCAGCTGTTTTTATTTGAGATGTATATACAGAAGCTACTTGTGGCCAAATGGAAAAACCTAGGGATTTTTCATACCACTTGAAAAGAATCTAAACAAGTGTCGTTAACTCGAACGAGATCAATACATACATGATGACATTATAATTTGCAGCTACATTAATTATAATTATAATGTGGTCATTTTAAATGTACATCCTTTACTAAAAAGATTTAGACCTGAAGAAATTAATAGTGCTTTTGAAAAATGATGTACACTCACATCCAGTCATGACAGTGCTCTAGAAAAAACTTTTTTATTCTACATAAGGTTCAATAAAGAGGTTGCCATGTTGAGATCCATCTGACACACGTTGAGATTATCAGACACTTTCAGTTGCAGAATAAAATAATCAGTCTACGAAAGGGTATTTCTACAGTGACATCAGTAACAAAATTGATTAATTTTGTGTAATGCTTAATTAACATTGACAAAAATGTATGTATAATGTTTTCTACATTAACAGCCGCCAACTCACCAAATGTGGCCTGGGATTGCACGTGCTGTGCATAATTTTACTCATTCTCACAGATTTTGTGCTCACGCGCACATAAAGCCGCCTCTCGGTTCTACGCTTTTTTCCTCGCTACTTATTGCACGTAAACAGTCAAATACACACAAAATAATGCCAAAATGCCGGTCTTGGCAAGTGTTCATGTAAACACAGTCAGTTATGTTTTAAGTGAACGTAAACAGGAAAGGTCTTAAAGTGACAGCAGCCTAATATACCTGCTGCCAAATTATGAGATAATATCTAAGATAATAAGTATCTATATGGCAGATTTCCCCATGGTATAAATGTCAAAATTGTGACCAGTGAAAATATTGAATGGCTAGTAATTTTGGAAAACCACTACCCACAGTGGCTGGTGAGCAATTTATTAATAATAAATATTCAGGTTAGGGGTTACATAACTAAAAAAGTACATTTTTATATTTATAGGAGAGATAGAGGGATCAATGATATTTATATAATTATTTTGTTAAGTTAGTACATACATTTGCAGTCACGTTGATTTTCCTCCAGCTCAAATCCTGGACGGCACTCGCACGCCACACCGCCTTTGGGAGTCTCTCTGCAGATATGGGCACAGCCATGTTCCTTATTCATACAGTTCATCCCATCTACCAAAAGAAAGACAGAAAGAAAGAGAGGAACCTGAGTTACAGTCAAGTAATCTCCCATTACAAACACTCCTCTGACAGGCTCCTGGAGATGAGCGTGTGATTTTTATGAGTGGTGTAAATTAGTTTAATGTTTCTGCCACAGGACCTTTTTTCACACAGAGAACAACACTGACACCGGCTGACCTGTGGAAGCACACACAAAGACTCTCTCCATGGACAACATGCTCAGCAAACATCTACAATCCTTTTCTCCTCGTTCATTTTTCCCTATTTTCTTCTGAGATTGCAAAATCTCTCCTCCTGTTTCACCCACAGGAATAATTCACCCACGAATGAAAATTCTGTCATTGTTTACTCACCCTCAAACCGTTCCAAACCCGTATGGCTTTCTTTCTTCCAGGGAAGACAAAAAGAGAAATTCTGAAGTACATACTGATTGATTTTTGCTATATAATTATTATTATAATTATTATTTAATTTAAACTCATTTATTATTATTTCTAAATTTCAAACTGTAAAGAGATTTCAAGCTGTAAATGGGGGAGGGGGGGCACATTTTTGCTGTTAAAAACACGAGACAAAAGTCTAGAGATGCGTTTTTGTACTTCTTTTAACTTAAGCTCTATGTTTTTAGAATACCGCGTCATGCGCGAGACACTGCAAGAGATGCGAGCGTAACAGTTAGTCCATCTTGTATGGATGTGTTTACACTGAAATGCAATGGAAAAGTAGTGCGATGGAATGGAAAAATGTGTTCAATGTGAACGACCCCTAAAAGTGTCATAAAAGTGATCCATTCAACTTGTGCACTATATTCAAAATCTTCTGACAGCATATGTCGACTATGTGTGAAAAATAGACCAAAATTTAAGTCATTACTCTTATAAATCAAGCATTGCTATATCATGAATGCATAGTATTGTTCTAATTTCAATGAATCAGCTGATCCAGTTCACGAATCAGAATGATGTTTCTTCAGTTCAGCTCTAAGGCTCAACAAATTGATCATATGGACCACTTTTTTTGGTGATTTTATGGTGCTTTTCTGTCTTTTTGAAGGTTAAAAGCTCTGATTAAATGTAATTGCATGGAAAATGACTAGTATGTATTATATATACTAGTCATTTTTCTGTAGAGTTGGTAAGTTCTCTTCTTCTTCTGCTCCTATTATTAGTGGAGTACCTCAGGGCTCTATTTTGGGTCCGCTTCTTTTTAACATATATATGCATCCAGTTAAGAAGCACAGTGTTTAATTTGATTTTTATGCAGATGATACACAGCTGTATCTGCCATTGAAAGCTGGCAATTCCATTCAACCTTTGTTGGAATGCATCTGGGACATTAAGGAATGGTTATCAAATGACTTTCTACAACTTAATGAGGACAGAATGAAAATAATTGTTTTTGGTCCCCCAAAATTAAGGAGTAGTCTCATTAAGTGCCAGCAGAGATTATGTCAACTAGATCATCCCCTGTGAAGGCCTCACCGACACGACAGCCAGTGGAACAGATTCCCAAAAAAACCATCCCATACTGGCGTGATGAATACGATCTTCAACTACATGGAACTGGTCTAAATATTTTGACTGTTGCAAACCCAATCAGGCTTAAGATCTGTAAAGCTGCCTGAATCATAATCATACACTGTTTGCTGTTGGCCAGAGGAGAACTGGCCCCCTGACTGAGCCTGGTTTCTCCAAAGTTTTTTTCCATTTTTATCACCTGTTTGTCACCTGATGTCACCTGTTGGAGTTTGGGTTCCTTGCTGCTGTCACCTTTGCATTGCTTAGTTGGGGACACTTGATATTCAACAATGATTTTGATCTGCCTGCAATGACACCACTGTATGCGAACTACATTAAAAACTATTGATTTTTTTTTTTTTTTTTTACAACGGAATGAATCAATACTGAATTTACTTAAGCTGGACAATGACACCATTTTCTTTAAGAGCTGCTGTACAGCCAAAATTATTTACCTTTTATCACTGTAAAGCTGCTTTGACACAATGTGCATTGTAAAAAAAAAAAAAAAAACGCTATATAAATAAAGGTGACTTGATTAAGGAGCTGGGTAATCATTTCCCCTCAGTTTCCTCCCAGGTTAGGAACCTTGTGGTCATCCTGGACTCAGAATTATGTTTTTCCAAACAAATTAATTCTGTTGTTAAGAACAGTTTTTATCAATTGACAAAAACAAATTCTGTTGTTTTTTTTAAAGCTCTTAGAGATCTTAATGATCAAGCTCCATTTTACTTACTCCTCTGTCATCTTCCAGACTTTTAAAATCTTCAGACAGGGCTCTTTTATCTATCCCTCACTCCCGTCTAAAATCTGAGCTTTTTCAGTTGCCATCCTCCGTCTATGGAACCAATTGCCCTTGCACCTTCCATTACCATTTTTAAATCAAAATTGAAAACGTATCTCTACTCCCTGGCATTTTAATATTATCATACTACTGTTTTATTGTGTGTTTTGTTTGGCTTTACTGTATATTCTTTTTATGTTTCATGGCAGAACGTCATGCGGGTTTTGGACTGACATGACGTAGCATAAAATGACAGAATTTTCAATTCAGGAAATTTTCAATTTGCTCTTTCCTTTTTCTCTGATCTGATAAGTAGCAGTTATCTAACAGTTATCTAACACAGCATCTCTCACCATCCTGAGTGAATCCTCCAAGTTTCCTAAACAAAATGATAACATAAAAGCCCGGAATAAAAGAGGCAGACAAGGAGTGACAGAAAGGAACTGTTGGGCTTCTCTAATGGACATCCTCCTCATCTTCAGGCCAAACAATGAGCAAAGAATGTGTATGTACACAAAAGCAAGTCTCCGTGGAAACATGGCGGGTTCTTGCATCTCTGCCCCCTTTGTAGCCTCTTCAGAAGCAATAAGTGCTCTCAGGACAGAGCC
Organism: Ancherythroculter nigrocauda; assembly: GCA_036281575.1. Classification (NCBI taxonomy): domain Eukaryota; kingdom Metazoa; phylum Chordata; class Actinopteri; order Cypriniformes; family Xenocyprididae; genus Ancherythroculter; species Ancherythroculter nigrocauda. Next base: position 19,221 of record VTFQ01000068.1, read on the forward strand.
TAAAGTGGGCTGCTTTTCTGTCGGCGTCCCAGAGTACACCTTGATGTGCCTAATTAATGTGGACTCTGGAGAGGTCATCAAACCTTTAAACGACAAAGAGATCTGCCACATTTCTCACCCAACAGTGTGAGAGTGTGAAGTACTATGAAACATTTTAAACATCATTACTTTAGGTGAGTGATTGGCAGACTAATATAGTGTGAGATTGGGGCTGCACAGGGTTTGGTGGGGTTTTAACTGGAAGTGTTGGAGATCAAATAAGACCTTCTGCCTGGCTAAAGTTTTAAATATGCCATACAGCTGTCACAAGAACACAGAGAGGAAAGGAAACAAAATATTGACCCCTTTCACCTCAGACGGTCATTACTTCATTTGTGTATATCCACAGCAGCACCAAAGAAAAATGTGAGAGAAAATGGCAATTATGGGAAATTTTAAGTGAGTGCTTGTGAGGGAAAAGACAGCAGGCTCATGCACATACCTGTGTTCAATATCAGTATACACTCTGTGTGCATGCACTCTGTTACCCATAAACCCACCACTTAAAATAAGTGCTCTAAAAGCCCCAAATGCAATGTCAAAAGGGAAGCCACCTTTTAAAGTCTAAGGTATAATAATTTATACACCAATTACAGTACAGCTTAACCCGGCATTTCTTCTGGCCCGACAAAGCAGTCTCAGATGTCCATAGATGGAGAGAATAGGATGGAACCTGTCTTTGTAGCTCTGAATGTGGATAAATATGAAATAAAGACCTCTGAAGACAGCTTCCATATCCGACAACTCTTTATAAGGGTGGAAAACTTTTGTTTTAGCCCAGTGGCTTAAAGGGGACCTATAATGCCCCTTTTACAAGATGTAATATAAGTCTCTGGTGTCCCCAGAATGTGTCTGTGAACTTTCAGCCTGAAATACCCCACAGATCATTTATTATAGCTTGTCAAATTTGCCCCTATTTGGGTGTGAGCAAAAACACACTTTTGTGTGTAGGGCTGGGTATCGTTCAAAAATTTTCGATACCGAGACGATACCGATACCTTGACTTCGATACCGATACCTAAACGATACCTTTTTCGGTACCAGTTTTATAAAATCTGTTTAAACAAGATTACATAACCTCAAAAAAATCTTTGGTTTTATATTTTAACTTTGTTGACTTTTTTTCAGACTCAAAGACTCATCTCCTGAGCCACTGCGGGGAATAAAAAAAGCACAAATTAACAAAATTTACCCAACACAATAAATCAGTGCAAATAGTTTTAATAAAGTTTAGTTTTCAATGCAAAAATTAAGTATGTGAGGCTCTTTTTAAATCACTCAGCAATTGTTCTTCAAAAAATTAATTATTATTAACAAGATCAAAGCGGAAGTAAGAGTGACGCAAGTTCGTTGCGTCTTACCGTGAAATAAGAGTTCTGTGTCTTTATTAAAATCAACACATTAATGATTCATCTCTCATCCACCCGCAATTAATTTGAATGTAATTTTTTATTACTTGGCCCGACCCGCAAATTATCCGCAGTATCAGGAGGACGCTGATACCTCTTTTTCAGCAGAATTGTTCGCGTTCTGGAGCCAGAGGCAGAGCCTGTGTTCGTGCAGGCGAACGAGCCTGTCACGAACCGGTCGCGTGTTTCCATAGACTTGAGGAACGAACACTGATGTAAAGCTGCTGTGTGTTGTACTTGTCCATAACTAGACTATAAAAAACATTGCGCGTTCCGCTGTTTCTGCAGGCAGTGCGACACTTTTGTTTTCTGTTAACAGTATCTGTAGTGAACCGGCTGCTCACATAAACAGCCGTTTCTCACCCGTCCATTCGGAGATAAACTGAAAACGAAACGTTGATTCAGTCGCCCTCTCGCACATAGGGTCTCTCTCGCGCGTATTAGTTTTATATATTTAGATATAAATAACAATGTAGCGCAACGTTACTTGCTCCTCAACGAGACAGCGAAAGCATTTCTCCGCCCCTCTCCTCGGCTCCATTCTGAGGTACCGAAATTTGGTACCGAATGACAAGACACTTTTCGATACTCGATAGTATCGAGGCAGTTCGATCGGTACCTAAAAAGTATCGAGTTCGGTACCCAGCCCTATTTGTGTGTCCCTTTAAATGCAAATGAGCTGCTGCTTTCCAGAAGAGGGCGGAGCTTTAACAGCTCGTGCTTCGGTTGCTCAACAACAACAAAGCTGGAAAATCTCACGCAGCCAAAATGACGTTTGTCAGTAACGGTGTTCTCAGCCTGTGGGATGTAGAATAAGGTCATGCACAATAGGGCATTAATATGTGCTTTATAAGTACTAATAACAGCCAATATTCTAGTAATATGCATGCTAATAAGCAACTAGTTAAAAGTGAGAACTGTTCCCCATACTTAATTTTAAAAATGATTACAATATGACACCTGTAATAGTCTTGCTAACAGGAAGTGATTTAACTGTTCTCCAAAGTTACAGTAGCTTGTGTGGCAAAGTTGGAAAAGTCTGTCATTTTATGTAACAAATGAATTTCAGTAAAAACCAGCTACCTATATATAAGCGCACATACACAAACACAGCCACAGGCCCCCTTTTTCCCATCTCTTGTAAATGCCATTTTAATTGAAATCTGTCAGACTTTCAATCTCTCTCCAAATGCACAATGCTATAGGTACTAAGCCATGAATTTCAATGAGGCTCTTTTTTCACCAGCAACCATTGATGTCCTTCAACTGAAAACAGCCTTTTCCAAAAACCCTCCCCAATCTCTTCTTCAAACACAAGCTTTCTTAACAGCTCGTCACAAGTTCTCTCTCTCTCTCTCACACACACACACACTCAAGCTTATTAATTACGGTTAACATTAAAGTGGGCCTTTTTTCTAGAACCTTCCCCGGCTAACCCAGTGACCCTTAATGATGTCACTGTGACTGGAGAAAGAGACAGTATTCTGGTGTCTATGTGCATTTCAATTCTCTCTCTACTTCTGTCTCTCCCTCAACCTGAAGGTTTACAAAGAGTTGGTGATCATACACTGACGCAAACATACACACTTTAGTCTTTACACCTCTATTCTGACATAATGCAGCTGTTTTCTTCAGTGAGGAAAGAGTCAGATAGCAAAAGTGGGAGAAAGATAATCTGAAAAGCAAACAATCAAAAAAAAAAAAAACAGCTGGACGTGGATCAGGACACCTCTAATCTTGCACACCTCTACCAACCAGGGATGGACTGGAACAAAAAATACAGCCTATGATCTGTACCAGTCCATAGCCAGCTGTATTAACTAGTTGATATATATAATTTTATATAATTTTTAGAGAATTTTAAAATATTAATAAATGTTATATTAATAAATGTTCATTTTCAGTTCATTTTAAGTTCATTTTAAGTAAGCAATATAGTAATTTTCAAACAATAGTTGAGTCAAATAAAACTACCCAGCAGATTGGGTCAAACATGTAACCCAACCACAGGGTCAAAACAACCCAATCGATGGGTTTGTCCATATTTAACCCAACTTGGGTTATTTTTAACCCAGCATTTTTTTTTTTTAATAAATTATTCTTCAATTGATCTGGTTAAAAAAAAAAAAAAAACACAGCAAAAACCCCAGTGTTAAATTAACTCTCCTCAGTCTATTTGAGCCCACACTCAAGAGTGTTAAAAATAACACTGAATCAGTGTTAAAGTAAATGAGATAATTAAGTGATTAATTGAGTGATGACTGACCATTAGTGATGAACACCTGCTGTTAACAAGCAGAATCAATGAACGAAAGAGTCACCTTTTTAAGTCACCATTATGGTGATCAATATTTGCTTTAGTTGAGCTCTTGACACTTTTAGTCTTAGATTGTGCTTGGCTGCTGTAACTAAGTTATAGCCGCCAGACAAACCAAGAGAAAATAGTCAAGACCTCAACTATTAACATCAGGAGCCCTATTTTAACGATATAAGCGCATGATCTAAAGTGCATGGCACAAGTGCACTTAGGGTGTGTCTGAATCCACTTTTGCTAGTTTAAGGACAGGAAAAATGGTCAGCGTGCCTGGCGCTTGGTCTAAAAGGGTTGTCCCTATTCTCTTAATGAGTAATGAGTGTGTTTTGGGCGTAACGTGCAATAAACCAATCAAAGTCTCATCTCCCATTCCCTTTAAAAGCCAGTTGCGCTTGTGCCATGGCGGAATTTGCAAGTGGAAAAACTGAACGCTAAGGTAATGGATCTGCTCATGCACGAGGTTAAAGCGTGCAAGCAGACCATCTACGGAAAAAGCCAGATTCCACCAAAGCATTTTTATCTTTATGCACACAATAATAATCTTTTACATTGTAATCCTTTTATTTTTAATATTTAGCATGTTTGCGTGCTGCTGCACGTCCCTGTGTGTGTAATAAGCAGAGTGGACGCATGCTGTGCACCCGCATATAGGCGCATATTACTAATGCTCTTTAAATAGCGCGCTAGTCTTTAAATAACAAAACAAATATTGTGCAATTGACTTCAGACCAGGTTTCAGTTGGTCAATGGCACAATCTATTTCAGTTGCCTAAAAATAGTAACAATGCACCTGAACACACCTCGTTTTCAGACCAGCACGCCCATCGGCGCACAAATGGGCACAAATGCATATGCTTTTTAAACAATGTGGTGCAGGACATGAAAATGATAACTGCATCGGGCTGAAACTAGCAAAAAACACTTGCGTCGCACCTGGCGCCGCATTGCGCCGGGTGTATGATAGGACCCCAGGTGTCTTCACTTATGCTCAATCATCACTCATTTAATCACTTTATCTCATTAACTTCAACACTGCTTCAGAGTTCATTTTAACACTCTTTAATGTGGACTCAAATAAACTCTGAGGAGTGTTCATTTAACACTGGGGGTTCTGCTGTGCAGTCTGAATATATAATACACAAACTAAACTGATCCAGTTCACAAACTCAATGCACCAGTTGCAGCAGATTATCAGTGCAAAGCACTTGAATTTGAGTTTTTACGCAAAGCTGTATGACTTTAGAAGACTTAGAAATGTACTACATGAGTTATATGGATAATTTTTTATACTTTTATGGTGCTTTTTCCACTTTTTTGAAGACATGAGGACATAATTTGAAAATAATGACAGAATTCCCCCTTTGGAGTGAGAAGTAAATGAGAACGTTTTCTTCCTTTAAATCTTTCTATATTTGCTTTGTATATTTAAACAAGTTTTGACAGCTGGCCCTCAAGTCAAGGGAAAAGTTCCGGTTCTCCTTATAGCCTGTCCATCCCTCCTACCAACATGACTCCACCTGCCACAGTCAAACTACATCTTGAACTGTAAGGGAAAAGACAGAGAGAAAACTATAAAAACAGAGCAAAAGAGGAAACGCAGCAGCTCATGAAGGTTACTTCACCTCAAAAGCTAATATTTAATCACAGTATTTATAACCAGCGGAAGACGGTGGGCAAGACCTTCAGTGCCCACTTGCTGTCAGCACCTCAGCAGTATATGTGCATGTGTTTGTAAGCGAGTGAGTGTGTGTGTTTGGTACAGTTCAATCAAAGTTCTTCCACCCTAAAACTGGCCTAGACAAAGTTTTAGCCATGAGAGGACTGAAATAGTTTTTCCAACATGCTACTCAAAACTCTTCATTTAAAAAAAAAACAAAAAAAAAACCACATCACTAGGACTGCAAGCACAAATACACACATGCTCGTGCCCTTTGACCTCTGCCGTGACCCTGCAGGATTCCACCGTTAAAGCAGGATGTTTGCTAGGGACTCGGGACAGGAGCTGGTGGCTGTGTGTG
>VTFQ01000068.1:27500-43132 GCA_036281575.1 Ancherythroculter nigrocauda
AAAAAACAATAATGGAAAAACATCCCTGATGACTTATAGTGTAGCTATCAGGCTTTATTGTTTCCTTCTGTGTGTGTACTTGTGTATATATGCCTTACTATTTCAACTCTCACTGAGACAGACAGACCGACAGATGGATAGACAGACTGATGGATGGTAGATAAACAGATTTATGGATGGATAGACAGATGGATAGACAGATTGACTGATGGATAGACAGACTGAGGCATGGATAGATAGATAGATAGATAGATAGATAGATAGATAGATAGATAGATAGATAGATAGACGGATTGATGGATGGACAGAAAGATAGAGAGATAGATGGATGGATAGGCAGATTGAGGCATGGATAGACAGAGGGATAGACAGATTGACTGATGGATAGACAGACTGAGGCATGGATAGATAGATAGATGATAGATAGATAGATAGATTTTCTCATAGATAGATAGATAGATGATAGACGGATTGATGGATGGACAGAAAGATAGAGAGATAGATGGATGGATAGGCAGATTGAGGCATGGATAGACAGGCGGATAGACAGACTGATGGATGGTAGATAAACAGATTTATGGATGGATAGACAGATGGATAGACAGATTGACTGATGGATAGACAGACTGAGGCATGGATAGATAGATAGATAGATAGATAGATAGATAGATAGACGGATTGATGGATGGACAGAAAGATAGAGAGATAGATGGATGGATAGGCAGATTGAGGCATGGATAGACAGAGGGATAGACAGATTGACTGATGGATAGACAGACTGAGGCATGGATAGATAGATAGATAGATAGATGATAGATAGATAGATAGATAGATAGATAGATAGATAGATAGATAGATAGATAGATAGATTTTCTCATAGATAGATAGATAGATAGATAGATAGATAGATAGATAGATAGATGATAGACGGATTGATGGATGGACAGAAAGATAGAGAGATAGATGGATGGATAGGCAGATTGAGGCATGGATAGACAGGCGGATAGACAGACTGATGGATGGTAGATAAACAGATTTATGGATGGATAGACAGATTGACTGATGGAGAGACAGACTGAGGCATGGATAGATAGATAGATAGATAGATAGATAGATAGATAGATAGATAGATAGATAGATAGATAGATAGATAGATAGATAGATAGATAGATAGATAGATAGATAGATAGATTGATGGATGGACAGAAAGATAGAGAGATAGATGGATGGATAGGCAGATTGAGGCATGGATAGACAGAGGGATAGACAGATTGACTGATGGATAGATAGATAGATAGATAGATAGATAGATAGATAGATAGATAGATAGATAGATAGATAGATAGATAGATAGATAGATAGATAGATAGATAGTTGGATGGACAAAGATAGAGAGATAGATGGATGGATAGGCAGATTGAGGCATGGATAGACAGAGGGATAGACAGATTGACAGATAGATAGATAGATAGATAGATAGATAGATAGATAGATAGATAGATAGATAGATAGATAGATAGATAGATAGATAGATAGATAGATAGATTGATTGATTGATTGATTGATTGATTGATAGATTGATGGATGGACAAAGATAGAGAGATAGATAGATGGATAGGCAGATTGAGGCATGGATAGACAGAGGGATAGACAGACAGGGAGATAAATAGATTTAGGGATGGATAGACAGACGGATAGATTGACTGATGGATAGAATGATTGATGGATGGACAGAAGGATAGAGAGAGACTGATGGATAGATAGATTGAGGCATGGATAGACAGGCAAGAGGGATAGACAGATTGAGGGATGATAGACAGACAGGTAATTAAATAGATTTAAGGATGGATAGACAAACAGATAGACAGATTGACTGATGGATAGACGGACTGATGGATGGACAGAAGGATAGAGAGATAGACAGATAGACAGATTAACGGGTGGATAGTCAGATAGGTTGATAAAAAGATGGATAGACAGACAGACAGACAGTTTGACTTCTGGATAGATGGATTAATGGATGGACAGAAGGATAGAGAGATAGATTGATTGATGGATAGACAGATAGGTAGATAAATAGATTTACGGATGGATAGACAGATAGGCGGATGGATAGACAGATTGAGGGATGGATAGACAGACATGTAGATAAATAGATTTATGGATGGACAGATGGATTGACAGATTGACTGATGGATAGATGGATGGACAGAAGGATAGAGAGAGACTGATGGATAGATAGATTGAGGCATGGATAGACAGACAGGCAAGAGGGATAGACAGATTGAGGGATGATAGACAGACAGGTAATTAAATAGATTTAAGGATGGATAGACAAACAGATAGACAGATTGACTGATGGATAGACAGACTGATGGATGGACAGAAGGATAGAGAGATAGGCAGATTGATAGACAGATTAATGGGTGGGATAGTCAGATGGGTTGATAAAAAGATGGATAGACTGACAGATAGACAGTTTGACTTCTGGATAGATGGATTGATGGATGGACAGAAGGATAGAGAGATAGATTGATGGATCAATAGATAGGTAGATAAATAGATTTACGGATGGATAGACAGATAGGCGGATGGATAGACAGATTGAGGGATGGATAGACAGACAGGTAGATAAATAGATTTATGGATGGACAGACAGATGGATAGAGAGATTAAGGAGTGGATAGACAGACAAATAAGACAGATAAATAGATTTTTAGGATGGATAGAAGAATGGACAGAAAAGACAGACTGACAGTCTGATGGATGGATAGACAGAAGGATAGAGAGATAGACAGACAGATTAATGGATGGATACAGAGAGATAGGCAGATGGATATACTGAATGAGGGATGGGTAGACAGGTGGATATATAGATTTAGGGATGGATAGACAGAAGGATAGAGAGATAGATGGATAAATAGATTTAGGGATGGATAGACAGGCCAACAGAAAGATTGGCTGACAGATAGACCGACTGATGGATGGATAGACAGAAGGATAGATAGACAGAAAGATAGAGAAATAGACAGATGGATAGACAGATTGACTGACAGATAGACAGATTGATGGATGGATAGACAGAAGGATAGATAGACAGAAAGATAGAGAAATAGACAGATGGATAGACAGATTGACTGACAGATAGACAGATTGATGGATGGATAGACACAAGGATAGATAGACAGACAGACGGATGGAAGGACAGATGGATAGACATATTGAGGTATGGACAGAGAGACAGACAGATAAACAGATTGCTTTTAGATTTTGTACAGATGCTTAATGCATATGATTATTCCTTTCATGCATATTCATAAATAGACCATGACAACTGCTGTAAAACTTTCATTAACTATATGAGCTATTATGGACATACAGAGCAGACATTACAGTAAAACAGTGACCCACAAAGGTCAATAGAACTGACAGAAGCCTTAGTCAAAGGAACATGGCCTCTTATAGAGCTCTAGTTTTCCACAGCAGACAGACGGCGCCAATGTCACACACACACATACACACACACACACACAACACTGCGCTAGACTCAGGCCAGTAGGACGCACTGGTGAGTGAAGAATTGTAAACACACAACACCACACATCTCTCTCTCTCACACACACACACACACACACACACACGTATACATAGGTCTTAGACACGAGCCAATGGGCCATACTGGTGACAGACGAACTGTAAACAAGAAACATACACACATTCACACACACAGATTCCCAAACACACACTATTGATGAGTGAGGGTGATGAAGGAAGGTGAGAGGTTCATTTAGGGTGAGATTAAACGTGTGAAAGCTTGCCTGTTTGTAATCAGTGTGTCTGACTGAGAGACTAAGGAAGATGAGGAAAACTGTTCGTGGGCTTAAAGGTACAGTGTTTCATTTCTGAACAACTAATGGCACCAATTGAAATTACAAGCTGTTTTTTTTTTTTTCGATCAAATTTGTAAATCTAATTTACATTATTATATTATTAATTTAAATTAGTCTAGTTCCTGCCGCTGAAAAACATCCCCACAGCATGCTGCTGCCACCACCATGCTTCACTGTAGGGATGGTATTGGCTAGGTGATGAGCAGTGCCTGGTTTCCTCCAGACATGACGCTTGCTATTCAGGCCAAAGAGTTCAATCTTTGTTTCATCAGACCAGGGAATTTTGTTTCTCATGGTCTGGTCTGTCATGTGCCTTTTACTGAGGAGTGTCTTCTGTCTGATAACTGTGGGACCTTATATAGACAGGTGTGTTCCTTTCCAAATAATGTCCAGTCAACTGAATTTACCACAGGTGGACTCCAATCTAGATGCAGAATCATCTCAAGGATGATCAGTGGAAACAGGATGCACTTGAGCTCAATTTTAAGTGTCATGGCAAAGGCTGTGAATTCTTATGTACAGTGGGTATGGAAAGTGTCCACGTTGGTGGACAGCCATTTTTAGGTCTCTTCAGAGATGCTCAATTGGGTTTAAGTCAGGGCTCTGGCTGGGCCATTCAAGAACAGTCACGGAGTTGTTGTGAAGCCACTCCTTCGTTATTTTAACTGTGTGCTTAGGGTCATTGTCTTGTTGGAAGGTAAACCTTCGGCCCAGTCTGAGGTCCTGAGCACTCTGGAGAAGGTTTTCATCCAGGATATCCCTGTACTTGGCCGCATTCATCTTTCCCTCGATTGCAACCAGTCGTCCTGTCCCTGCAGCTGAAAAACACCCCCACAGCATGATGCTGCCACCACCATGCTTCACTGCTGGGACTGTATTGGACAGATGATGAGCAGTGCCTGGTTTTCTCCACACATACCGCTTAGAATTAAGGCCAAAAAGTTCGATCTTGGTCTCATCAGACCAGAGAATCTTCAGGTGTTTTTTAGCAAACTCCATGCGGGCTTTCATGTGTCTTGCACTGAGGAGAGGCTTCCGTCGGGCCACTCTGCCATAAAGCCCCGACTGGTGGAGGGCTGCAGTGATGGTTGACTTTCTACAACTTTCTCCCATCTCCCGACTGCATCTCTGGAGCTCAGCCACAGTGATCTTTGGGTTCTTCTTTACCTCTCTCACCAAGGCTCTTCTCCCCCGATAGCTCAGTTTGGCCGGACGGCCAGCTCTAGGAAGGGTTCTGGTCGTCCCAAACATCTTCCATTTAAGGATTATGGAGGCCACTGTGCTCTTAGGAACCTTAAGTGCAGCAGAAATTTTTTTGTAACCTTGGCCAGATCTGTGCCTTGCCACAATTCTGTCTCTGAGCTCTTCAGGCAGTTCCTTTGACCTCATGATTCTCATTTGCTCTGACATGCACTGTGAGCTGTAAGGTCTTATATAGACAGGTGTGTGGCTTTCCTAATCAAGTCCAATCAGTATAATCAAACACAGCTGGACTCAAATGAAGGTGTAGAACCATCTCAAGGATGATCAGAAGAAATGGACAGCACCTGAGTTAAATATATGAGTGTCACAGCAAAGGGTCTGAATACTTAGGACCATGTGATATTTCAGTTTTTCTTTTTTAATAAATTTGCAAAAATGTCAACAATTCTGTGTTTTTCTGTCAATATGGGGTGCTGTGTGTACATTAAGGAGGGAAAAAATGAACTTAAATGATTTTAGCAAATGGCTGAGAGAGTGAGTGGGTACTTTCCGTACCCACTGTACATGTGATTTTTTTTTGTTTTGTTTTTTGTATTTTTAATAAATTTGCAAAAATTTCAAACAAACTTCTTTCTCTTTGTCATTATGGGGTATTGTTTGTAGAATTTGGAGGAAAATATTGAATTTAATCCCTTTTGGAATAAGGCTGTAACATAACAAAATGTGGAAAAAGTGAAGCGCTGTGAATACTTTCCGGATGCACTGTATATTATCATCATCTTGCCATTCCCATTCAGCATTTTTTTACGCAAAAACATGTGGGTTGAAACCTGGCAACTGACTGCATATTTTGCTAATTGGCTGACTTTACACCTTATTGTTTACAGCCTTTTGTGATTGTGTACAAGTACCTCAATTGTTTACTATTGTAGGATTATTATGTGAAGTATATATGTAAATATATGTATGTCAGATAGCTTAAATGAAATAGTAGCTACTAAAACTATATAATTAAATAAACTATAAAGTAAATAAATTAAAATACTAAAAGCTTCTTGAAGACTTTGAGCAGTATTCATCATAAAAACCATAATTGAGAAAGATACCAAGTCTTTCCAGTGGCAAGTATCTGATTCCTCTTTCTGTTTACAGTGGGCATATAAAGCTGTGTGTGTGTGTGTGTGTGTGTGTGTGTAGCGTGCGGAGACATCCAGGACTGCCACAGCACATCAGTTAGCTATCCACAAAAACAACCATTTAGCTTGTTTACAGACAAGTACACAAATGCACCACGCACTCACATAAAAACACACACTACTAGAGTATTTACTGAAGTTCTGCTTTTGAAGTAAAAATACTACATGCAGGAGCAGAGATTCACCAAAAGCAAATATGGAGCATTTCTGTACCCCTCCTTTCAAATTCTATATTTTTCTGTCCAGCTCCTGACTGGCTCTATCATTCTCCTCCCTCTCCGATCTTCTCTCAGTGAAATGTAAAAATAAGGAAAGTGAGCATGTCGCTACAATATTATACAGAACTAATTTGTTGATTTTTGAAAATCAAGTAAAATCAAGTAAATTTTACTAGGAAAGGAGTGGTTTTGATGCCTAAAGTTGTTTTTATTGTCTCTATTTATTATCTCTCTGTTGTAAATAATAGTGAAAAATCACTTTTTACTGTTGTTCCACACAGACAGACAAATTCATATAAATACATCCTAAAGATCAGATATGAAAAAAACAGTGAATATAGCCTTAAATAGTAGGAGAGGATGAAAAGGAGTGGGCCGTACACTCCTCTCCACATTCCACACATGATTGTGAGGGACATCAAAGATGCGATTACGAAGCAACCCACTCTCATTCATGACTATGTGTGCAAATCGCTCAGATTTGCGTAGTGTGTGGGAATGTGTCCGCCTCGACATGGAGAAGCATCATTAGTTAATTCTGACAGCCAGAATGGGAAAGCACAAGAGGGTCGCATGATCTACACACACACGTCATGAAGTCACATGTCACAACTGACTTTACCAAGCATTTGAACAGCATGCACCATCCACACACAAAGACATGCCCGCTGGCCGCCTACGCGTTCAAGCCTTCAACTTCCACCTCTGACCCTCAGCTCAGTCCAGGGTCGAGACTGTCAGAAGTGAGATGCTGCTGAATTGGCTGTTCTGAACCCACAGTGATAATGACAGTGTACACATGGACACATGATAAGAATAAGAAAACAGGACACGACAAGCTCCCATCACAGAGTAATTCTTCTGTCATCATTAACGACAAAATGACAACTTTTAGTATGGGATTGGATATGTGCCACAAGTACATTGGACTGTACCATCCACTGGGATGGTACGCTTTAAATGGGTTTGAATATGTACCAGTAAGGAACTAATATGCACTCTTTAGGTACAAAGTGTACCTTTTGAAAGGATACCATCCCTTTTTTCATGCTTATAATTAAAAAATGTTTTAATAATTTAGAGACCAAACATAAGTTACTGTAAATTTGAACTTTAAAAAATGTCCAAAAAGTTAATATCAAGTTATATTTTTAATATAATATAATATAATATAATATAATATAATATAATATAATATAATATAATATAATATAATATAATATAATATAATATAATATAATATAATATAATATAATAATTAATAACTGAATTAGTTTTAGATTTAAAAGGGACCTTTTTAAAAAAAAGATGTAATATAAGTCTCTGGTGTTTTCAGAAAGTGTCTGTGAAGTTTCAGCTCAAAATACCCCACAGATCATTTATTATAGCTTGACAAATTTGCCCCTATTTGGGTTTGAGCAAAAAAAAAACACAATTTTTGTGTGTGTCCCTTTAAATGCAAATGAGCTGCTGCTTTCCAGAAGAGGGCGGAGCTTTAACGGCTCATGCTTCGGTTGCTCAACAACAACAAAGCTGGAGAATCTCACGCAGCCAAAATAAGGACGGTGTTCAGCCTTACATTGTTCAAACTGGAGTTGACACTGATGGAGAGACTCAGGAAGAAGTTACAACTTTTAGAACGTATCTGGACATGGTTTTAATGGTTAGTGGATGAATTTATATGAGTTGATTCAACTCATCGACTAGCATGTGCCGTCATGTTAATCTTTTGTGCAAATTCAACGTTGAATAGACCCTCGTTTGTGAAGCAGTCCGGCGTAAAATGGCCTCACCCCATTTGTTTCGTGTTCTTGGGGGCAGTGTTTATGTAAATTTGGGGGTTTGAAATGTCACCAACCCGGGAAGAAACTTGTTGTAGACCCTACCAGCCATTTGTTGTAGTCCTTAAAAAGTGATTTCTGTAAAAAAAAAATCTCCCTTTGCATTGAACTTTGAGCATCGTAACTTTGCAGATGTTGTTTATGCTCAAACAGCAACATTACACACTAATTAAAGTTAAAAAAGTGAAATCATAATCAAGGACCCCTTTAAAGTAATTCTTTCTCCACTTTTAAAGTTTTATATTTTATTCAGTACTTGAAAAGTTATATTCAATGATTTTGGCACAAATTTATTCACATAACTGAGCGTGAATTTAGGCTAATGAGATTCCATTGCAGGCGAAGCAAATCAACCCGATCAAAAACGAAATGCCTGGTTTGTTTTGGTCACAGCTGGTAAGGACAACACGCAGTATTAGCAGGATGAGACTCACCATCCGAGCGGTGGATGCAGGTGTGCTGGTTGTCACTCAGGAAGAACCCGTCTTTGCACTGGCATTCATAACTGCCCATAGTGTTGACGCAGATTTGCTGACAGCCGCCGTTGTTGTCCAGACATTCGTCCACATCTAGAGAGACACAAACACACACAGTCATTACAAGGTACACAAACACAGTCATTCAAGCACAAGGATCTGCAAAACCATTATGCTCCGCCTCTCTGCGTAACCAAAGCCGGCTCAGCTCAGGTATTTGCAACCATGTTTGTTTATCCGGAGCTGATTTTCCTTGATTTCCTCTCTGCGGCTACTGAAGAATGCCGATTAAATGAGTAGTTTGATGTTCCAGTTTTCAAACACATCTACCACACAAATAAACCAGTAAACAGACGCACGGAAAATACGGAAATAAGAACATTAAAACAATATCTGTTGTCCAAACCTCAGTAGTATTGGCTAAATTGTTAAAGCCACAGGACAAACTTCTTAAAGCTGTTTGGATGTGAGTATCATGTGAATAAATCTAATGTCCAGTCTGTATGTGTGTTTGCCCATTGCTGAGTCTTTGACTATAAATGGCATTGTGGGTGTGTTGGTTTGAGTAACAGCGTGACACTGGAGACCAGTAACACACATGAGTGAGTTTTATGTAGCCCTAACACAGCAACCTGCCTCTGTGGAGTCGGCAGCCCATAACTCTCTCTCTCAGTGGTGCTATTATGTCTCGCTGTCTCGGAGTACCACCACTGCCACTCTTCTGACACTCGTCACTTTTCCAGCTATGTAGCCTGTCATTCTCACAGGCCATTTGTGACTTTTTTTAATTTAATTTAAAAAAGGTTTCCGCTGAATGTCTGAAACATTTTCCCAACTCAAGCTAAAGTTAACAGGGCCATAACAACCAGATACTGGAAGACCATTAAAGGGGATCATGCCTAGAATTAATGTAGCTACAGTATAATTTGAATAGACAACATAAGTGAATTCTGGTAGTATCACTCAAAAAAACAAACAAACAAACAAACAAACAAACAAAACAACAACATTTTTTTGGGAAATTTCTGGTAGTATCACTCAAACAGTATCAAACAATACAAACAGTATTGTAACAGCATCAAACAAAACCAAACCAAACCAAACCAAAACAAAACAAAACAAAACAAGTTTCCAAAAAAATTCCAACATGTTTGGAATTCATATAATAGTTTGAATAAACAACATACAGTAAGTGAATACTGTTAGTATTACTCAAACCTTAAACAAAACTAAGCTAAGCGAAACCAAACAAATCTAAACAAAAATGTGTAACAGCTGGTTGCAGCAAAGGATGAGATTGATGGATCTAAGTGCAGCAGTGTAAGATTTATTGAAATGAACTAGAAACAAGATACTTGACTGGAATTCTGGTAGTATCACTCAAAAAACAAACAAACAAACAAAAAAAACTAAAAAAGTTTTTTAATTTCTGGTAGTATCACTCAAACAGTATCAAACAATACAAACAGCATTGTAACAGCATCAAACCAAACCAAACCAAACCAAACCAAACCAAACCAAAACAAAACAAAACAAAACAAAACAAAACAAAACAAAACAAAACAAAACAAAACAAAACAAAACAAAACAAAACAAAACAAAACAAAACAAAACAAAACAAAACAAAACAAAACAAAACAAGAGATTGATGGATCTAAGTGCAGCAGTGAAAGATTTATTGAAATGAACTAGAAAAAAGATACTTGACTGGAAAAAACAGAACAGAACAACCAGGGGGGTATTCCAGAAAGCAGGTTATGTGACATACCTGGGTATGTTTAAGAGTAAGTAAGCGGATTACCTCAACTTTCGGTTCCAAAAATGGAGGTAACTTTTAGGGTATGTAAGTAGCCATAGCAACTTGCTCTCTGAACATAACCTGCTCCGGAGCAGGTTATGTTCAAGGGTTAGTTAGCTTAAGAGGAATTCAGATGCTTATTATATTATCAATATGGTTATATTAATGTATCTAAATTTGTTATATAGTTACAGTTATATACACAATGTTATAATATACAATATCATATATTGTATAATATATCATATTATATCATCTCACACATGGATCTGCTTTTTATCCTTTATAACAGGACATTTTCTATGCTATAATTTCTATAATAAAATGCATATCATATATGTGATATCTTATTAAATAATTAGCATCAAACAAACAATATTAAGATTAAAAATGATTGCATAACCACCCAGTAGGTGGTGATGTGCACCAAGTAGGTTATGTAAATCGCCATTAAACAAAAGAAGAAGAATGAAGTAGAATGGTACCCCAGGTATGAACAACAGAGAACTGACAAAGGAACTGAACAAACACAGGGCTGAAATACAAGGTGAACAGAAGATTGATACTAATTAACAAGACACAGCTGAACTCAAACACTAATCAAATCAGGAACCATGACAACAAACAAGTGGCGGGAAACTGAGAACAAAGGGGAACATGTGACCAAAGAAAAACAAACTCTAGACAACTTAACAGGACAAAATACAACTCAAACTGTGACGAAATGTTGGAATTCATATACCTATAATTTGAAAAGGCTACATAAATGAATTTTGTTAGTATTACTCAAATCTTAAACGAAAAGAAACTAAATGAAGCGAAACTAAACAAGACCAAATGAAACTAAACGAAACTAAAATTTTGGAATTCATATACCTCTAATTTGAATAGATATCATAAACAAATTCTGGTAGTATCACTCAAACAATATCAAACAATATCAAATACAAAAAGTATTGTAACACAAACAAAACAAAACTGAGAGAAACCAAACAAATCTAAATGAAACTAAACAAAAATGTTGGAATTCATATACCTATAATTTGAAAAGACTACATAAGTGAATTCTGGTACGGTACGGTACGGTACGGTACAAAACGGTACAAAACGGTATAAAACAAAACAAAACAAAACAAAAAACAACAAAAAACAAAACAAAACAAAACAAAACAAAACATGTTCGAATAGCTATAAAATTTTGCTATCAAATATATGAATAAATAGCTATAAAAAATTTGAATAGATAACATAAATTCTGGTAGTATCACTCACACAGTATCAAACAATACAAAAATATTGAAACAGCATCAAACAAAACAAAAGAATAAAACAAAACAGAATTCATATACCTATTTATATCTGGTAGTATTACTCAAACATTGAAATAAAATAATGTAAAATGTAAAAATAAATAATAAAATCAAATAATTAGCAAATATCACATTGTGCCAAGACAAAAACAATAACTTTATATACCTGTGATTTTTTAATGACTTTCCATGGGGTCACATGGACTTTAATAATGTCATTTTCTAAAAAATAAAAATAAATAAATAAAAATGAACAAACGTGAACAAAAAGTGAAGAAAAAAGACAAATTCTGCATGTTCTTATAAAAAGTATTGTAATATAATACTGGATAGACATTGCAAGCAATATAGTAGGGTAATTTAAAAAAGATTATGTAATGTTTATGAATGGATTGATAGCAAATTTTCATAATGAAAAACTTGCTATGTTTTTGAAATTAATAAAGTTTAATTTGATTTGATTCTCTACTGAATCACTTCACTACAGCCTGACTGAAGCCTATATTCAACTGTGTTGCCTGACTACATCCTGTATGTGTGTGAACACATGGTCGAGTGAACGAGTATGTGCTGTCAGCCTGTTTCCGTCTGTCTTGTTTAGTATAATCTGGTTCTGTTGTTTACAAGCCACTTATAAAACTCACATTGAATGTTGTCCACTGGAAGGCTGAATGAGCATGAAAGCTTTGGTAAATGAGGTGTGTAAACAACACGCCAGTTTCCTCAACTGTGATAGGTGAATTATCAGCTCTGCGCTCACAAACACGCTCAAAGTGACTGTGGTGTATAGACAGAGATCGCAGCGTCTGTTTCCACACTGTCACGTTTACATGTTTTTTGATAAGGGCAGTCTGTGACAGCTAATGTGTGGATGTGCGTTTGTGTTTACAGCCTTGTCTTTTTGGAGTGTGTTAAGAGGCAGCAAGTTTTACGAGCTCTTTATTTGTGTGGCAAAGACTTCTACAGCCGTTAGCGCCTGAGCGGGGCGGCACAAAAGCACACTCTTCGGCCCACTGACTTCAAGCTAAGACAGCTGTGCTAAAGGAGACTAACTGTCTTACGAAAGCTTTTGTGTCCTGAGTGGATCTGTACAGTTTATTTGGGCTAACATTATAGCTAATGTCTGGACATGCTATCCATTCTCTTTCTTGCTGGTGATGTCCTAATAAATTACAATAATCGCATCAGCCGAAAGACATGCATGAATGTAGGACATACATTCACAACATGCAAACACAACCACTTTTCATGGTTTAATTTGGTCACAGTGGTTTATTATGTGGCTCCTGGCTTTACCTGGCGACATAACTCTTATTTTAGCATCCGCAGGGGCGTCTCGTTAACACAGCCAGGACAGCGAGGCCTTTACTGTCCTATTAACTACTGTACTCTTCGAGAGAGGGGGTCTTTATGCCCTCGTCCACAGAGGCATCCCTGTCTGCCCCAGGAACCGAAAGCTTTTTGTACTACAGTAAGGTTTAAAAATTTGAGATTTCTACTTAAAATGCTTCTATTTGGCATTGATTTAATGTAAAATGTTTTTAATTACAGATTACATTATCTGCATAATATAATTTGAGTTAAATAAAACTGATTGAGAATTTTAGCCCCCTTTTTGCTTTAATAACTGCATGAACAGAGCTTAAGTTGCTTTAGCAAACCTGTAGGAAAGAACAAACACAATTGTACGCAAGAGGATTAGGGCCAAGCAATAATAAAAAAATAAAACCATCTTGAGATTAAAGTTGTTCAATTTCGAGAAAAAACTCGTTAAATTTCGAGAAAAAAGTCGAGATAAAATGTTGAGAATAAACTCATTAAATTATGAGAATAAAGTCATTAAATTATGAGAAAAAAGTTGTTAAATTATGAGAACAAATTCGTAATTTAACAAATTTGTTCTCATTTTATCTTGACTTTTTTCTCGAAATTTAACAAGTTTTTTCTCGTAATTTAACGACTTTATTCTCAACATTTTATCTCGACTTTTTTCTAGAAATTTAACGACTTTTTTCTCGTAATTTAACGAATTTGTTCTCAACATTTTATCTTGACTTTTTTCTCGTAATTTAACAAGTTTATTCTCAACATTTTATCTCGACTTTTTTCTCGAAATTTAACGAGTTTTTTCTCGTAATTTAACGAGTTTATTCTCAACATTTTATCTCGACTTTTTTCTCGAAATTTAACGAGTTTTTTCTCGTAATTTAACGAGTTTATTCTCAACATTTTATCTCGACTTTTTCTCGAAATTTAACAAGTTTTTTCTCGTAATTTAACGAGTTTATTCTCAACATTTTATCGCGACTTTTCTCGAAATTTAATGACTTTTTTCTCGTATTTAACGAGTTCATTCTCAACATTTTATCCTGACTTTTTTCTCGAAATTTAACGAGTATTTTCTCAAAATTTAACAACTTTAATCTCGAGATGGTTTTATTTTTTATTATTGCTTGGCCCTAATCCACTTCCGTACAACTGAGATCTCTTTAATGTCTCAATTGTTTGTTTTAGACAGAATGGATTAAATGTAGAGCAAAAAAGACATTAAGTTTCCTGATTCCCAGATATTTCTCCTGATTTAAAAAGAGTTTCAAAAGGGATCTCAACAATTTTAAAACTGAGCTCAGATTTACAACGATTTACCAAAGGCTGCAATAAAAAGTCTGAATGAGATTTGAATATTTCTCATGAAATTCTTCTATTACGGAATTCTCCAGTGTATTAGATATAGAAAAATTTCGAAACACTAGATTTCTATAGATTTCTTTAGATATAGAAAGACGGTGCACTCATATTACCATGAATGGGAGACAATGCACAATATGGCGGAATAAGTCCAACCTTCATTTGTGTCCACATCTCCAAAGGATTTTCAGGAGAAATATCTGAGACAAAGTTGATACAGGAATAAAAAAGATAAAAATAATAAACAAAACACAACAAAGACCTCCATTATGTCTCCTAAGCTATAAAAGTGCAAACTCTAAGCAATAAAATTTTCCTCTGGGAAAGTGTTGCCATGTAACACCCAAAATACACATGCATTTTGTAATTACATTTTACCCCCAGCACATTGTAAATAATTGCGATCTTCATTTACAAGTGTTTAAAGAATTAATGAAACTTTATGGTTGACACCTCGTCTCGACCCTTCTAAAAACATGACATGTTGCTTTTGTAGGTTGTCACCTCTTTCTTTCCACTTTCCTTTTACTATTTTTCTTTCCTCCCTAAAAATGCATGTTGACATCTCTCTTTTTCCTTTTTTCTCCTGAGAAAAATGCCACAACAGATGCAGGGAAATATCGCTTATGGCCACCCAGATCACAAGCTTTTATCTCTTTATTGCTGCATGTAACCATCCAGTCGTTGTGGCTTGCTTCTTATTTGTCAGTTCACAGAAGAGAGTAATATTTGATAGGAGGGTTTGGAGAAGACATGCTGGCTGCCTCCGTCTCGAGTGAGTCTATAGCTGCGAGCGTGTTGTGCACCGTGTTTAATGTGGAAATGGAAACAGATATCATCAGTGTGACAGCACTCTCTTGCTTTAAAAGGAGGGGAAAAAATAACATTTCAGCTGTCATCTCTCAATTAAGGAACTCTCTGCCAAAATTTAAACAAGAGTCCCTGGCATCCCGGCCTGCGAGTTTAAACTAGAATGCTTTTGTTTTGTTTGATGCTCTTGTGTAAACTTTAA